>APFE030369004.1:38097-58647 GCA_000404065.3 Pinus taeda
AGGGGTCCCATACTAAAATTTTACATCATTTCCATTAGGTCATGTCAAACTGATCCACTGATGGTTGTCTTCTCTTCAGAAAATCTAAATTTTTCCCTCATAAAGTATACTTTCTGACCCTTCTTCAGGTTGTCTTTAGTTATGGTTTCATGGTCAATTTGCAATCATGCTTTCATTAGGTCATAGGGCATGTTTTTATTAGGTCTTAGGGTTTCATCACCAAGGTCAAGAGCCTAATTTTAAAGTGTAAATAAAGGTCAGCAAGGGTATGAGGATGATCAATAAATCAAGCATGATGGCTTGTAAGTCATAGTTACTGAAATTATTATCTTTTAACCTAACGTAATTTTCACCTCAAAAACATGTTTTTGAAGTGAAAACAGAGTATTTTGAGCCTATTTGTATCTTTTTATGTAATTTTAAGTCACTATATGTAATAAATGATCCCAGCTGCACCACAGCATCTCTCCATGCTGCAAGACAAAGAAACACTGCAAAAATAAGTTCAAGTTGAGCATTATCCACCTGCAAATACACAAAGAAGAAAAGGCATTAAAAATAGAGTTTTGAAGAAGGACAAGAAACGTTAGAAAGTGGGTTTTTCAAGTGAAAAATCAAAATCTACTCCTAATTAAACTCTCACATTTCATTTTCAAGTTCATTATTCTCATTTGGCAAGCAAGGAGTCAAAAAGTGAGAAGAAGAGGCAAGCTTGAGTGAGTTTTGGGTGAATGAAGCTTAGCGTTGTGCTTATGGAGAGTGGCGTTGTGCTCTTGGAGCACTAGAGTAGTGGCGCTGCGCGTTGGCAGAGTGGCGTTTCACATTGAGGTTTGTGTTGCGCATCTGGCAAAATTTCGCAGTATTATTTTACACTGCCGCTGAGCTTATAGGGTGATGCTACACATTTGTGCAGTGGCACTGCGCATCTGTGTAGTGGCGCTGCGCATTGTGCAAGAGGGCTAGAAAACCCTCAAACTTTCAAGAAAAATCCAAATTGCTCTCTCTTTCCATCATTGCAAGTAACTTGACATAACTCACTTCATTTTTGGTTTGCAAATCAAACTTATAAGCATCATTTTCCATGTTAAATATGAAACCTTAAAAATCTCCCTAGTGATCCCTAAAACCCTAAAACCCTCATTGTTCATCCTATCACCTATCCCTACAACTCTAAATTCCCCTATCCCTATTTCCCTATCCCCTTATCCCTCTTCCATAACATCCCTATTCCTTTTTATCCCTCTTCCCCAAGGGAAATTTCCCAAACAAAACAAGCCCTCCCTCTCATTTCCTACTCCCTCATTCATTTTTAGCCCATAAAGTCATTCCCCATCCCCTCACTCCTAAAACACTCTCACTCATTCCCTTCATACAACCTCCACCCTTGCAAACATGGACCAAGAAGAACGATACTATGAGGAGGAGAAAATAGGAAGTGACACCTCAGAAAATAGAGCTAGGTAGTAGAGAAAACCACACAAGGGAGGCAGGATTATCATAGAAGAGCCATCAAACCTTAGGGAATTGCAGGCCTCTCAGTTGGCTGTAAAATGTTTCAGATATCTTGGCTGCTATGAGTTCTGTGAGTAGGTAGAGAGAGTTCAATACCACCCGGATCTCACTAGACTTTTTGTATCCCATCTTCAAGACAACAAAGTGACTCTTGCAAGGGTAACATTCACAGTCTCACCTTCCATCATTTCAGATGCAACTAGGATTCCTAATGTAGGGGAGAAGTGGTACAAGGCCCAGGACTTGGATGAACACTATTATGAGCCTTATATCAAACCCTAATATAGAAATGAGGTGAAGAGACATTTTCCTTTCAGATTTCTTGAAAACAAGTATGTCCCCATGATGAAAATCATCATGAAGTATTTCACTTGTGAGGGCAGATTCTCCAGGTTGTACACTTATCACATCAGGCTCCTCATGCATTTTACCAAGGTGAGGATGTTAAACCTCCCTTTGTTCAGGAATATTGAGGAGATGGCTCATTTTGTCTAGAAGAAGCCATACCCTCAGCAGATGAGCAGCCTCTATCATTACTCCTTGATCAAGATCATTGTGCTTCATCATCTCAGTCTCCTCAACATCTCTTGGGAGACCTTTATTTCTCATGACATCTTCAAGGGTCCTCAAATTCCTCCACAAGTGTCTAAAGAAGTAGGGGGACCTTCTAGCAGTGCTTAGGTGAAAACAGATGAAGAAGCTCAAGAGACTAGAACTACTGAGGTGCCCGTTTACATGACATATCAGAGGGGCACAAGGAGATTATTTGCAGCCAATAGGCAAGTGTTTTCTCCACGGGATGTGGAAGGGACCTTGCCTTCTTCATCATCCCATAGGAAAATTCTAGCTCCACAAGATGTGGAAGGGGCTTTTCCTTATTCATTGACAGCAAGTACAGGTGTAGAAGCTGCACAAAGGGAAGCAAAAGATGTTGGATGATGATGAGGAGAAGGAAAGAGACTTTGACTTGATAGAGCATGATGAGATGGAACAACATTACTCTTATCATGGCATGGAAATCATTGACTTATAGGCCCAGGATAAAGAAACAATAAAGGACATCATCATATGGGAAAGGGAATCTCAAGCATGGGCTCTAATGGACAATTTGGAGAGAGCCAAGTATGTCATCACATATTTGGAACAAGAGAACAAGTAGTTGAGTGACAAACAAGTCCTCATGGAGCTGGAAACAAGGTAAAATGACAAAGTGGCAAAGAGGCACAAGTCACTTTGACTCCTATTGAGAAGGAGATTGAAGATGATAGAGAGACTTGGCTTGAGAGAGTCAACTTGCACCTTGAGAAGTTGCTATAGAAGGCCAATAGAGACAATTAGATGATCAAACACATGGCCCATCATTACAGGACCCAAAACAAGATTTTCAATAGGAGGGTCAGAAATATGAAAGCTAGGCTAAGGTGGGATTTGAAAAGAAAAAAGGGGGAAGATAGGCTTAGGATGTTGGCTGAAGCTTCCTTGGCTCATCAGAGCACTTGATGATGGTGCTTCTCACCAATTTTGGGAAAGTTTAGAAGAAATTTTGTCATTTGCAAATTTTTGGAATTTTATACATAGAAAAATTGCCGCCTTTCCTAGGGGCACCCAATGAAGAAATGGTTTGCATTTGTGGATCCAGAGCATGGAGGACATGCACCCTAGAGAGTTTCAAATCTTTTGGGGAAGACCTGGTCCACCAAAAGGTCAAAAAACACCCTAAAAATTACCTTTCCGCCACTTTTTGGACACACAGAAGAAGTCTTAGGAGAAGCCAATTTTTAGGGGTCAAATGAGTTTCAAATGCATAAATTCTAGGTGTTTTGGAACATAGACTTGAATACCTTTCCAATTAGATATCTTGGGCTAAATTTGGATGTCGGGAAGGCCTCCAAAAGGGACCTAAAAGTGGCGCTATGTGTTGGGCAAATGTCGTTGCGCGTAGGGCGGGTTTTGCTCAGGAAGGCTATTTTTCTAGTTTTTGACTGTGTTCATGGATTTTCTCTCATGGAGGATGATTCACCATTGTAAATGATGACTTGGAATGTAACTATGATAGATAAATAATAATAGAGGGTATATTTATTTCTTTAGAAGTTAGTTTGAGCTCAAATGAATCAATTTTTCTCTTTTAGAGGCAAGTTGTTGAGATGCCTGTATTCCTATTTCTTGTTCAGTATTAGTTAGATTAGATCCTCATCTTAGGTATTAGATCCATAAGGATGGGATGAGGTTTAATACATGTATATATCTTCTTCTTCTTTCTCTTTGTAGAGGGTTGGACTCGGCTGGATGCTCAGACCTTGATTGTACACCATTTGTAAGTAGTTTAGCAGGAGATTAATAAGAATTGCAGCTATTTTTATGGGATCCCTATGGTATGGAGTTTTAGTATAGTTTATTATTATGTAATTATATGTTAATATGTTTTATGTAATTTGTTAATCATTTCATTGCTTCTAGTTGAATGTTTTCAAGTTAATAGGCAAAATTCATTGCATTAGTGCTTTGCCTAGGGAAACCATTCACCATTTCATGTTTTTTGTAGTCCAGGAAGGATCCATGGTTTTCACATGCCCTTCTGAGCTCCTCACTAGTCTTAAAAATCTCACCTCATTAAGCCCTAGAGTGCTAAAGCCTATGCCTACTGATGAGCCCCAAAATTGGAAACAATTTGGGCTCATTTGGCCTAATTTTCCTTGTTCAGTCCTTGTTCAAATCCATCATTTTGTATAGTTTATGCATTATTTTTAGTATGTTTGTGTCTTTGGTACGAATAAGGGAAGTTACTTTTCCTAGGTGGTTAACACGTGTCTATTTCAGGTTTTTGACATATATTGGAGCAAAGTCAAAGCAATCATGAGCTATAAGGTAGCCAAGCCTGAAGTGAGGACTTGAAGGAGGGGTGCCTACGGCATTCAATGACCCTTCCTCGGGATCTTCACCTCCAACTCCGAGCTCCAAAGACCACCAAACCGAATCTAGAAGGCAGCCGATCAGCATTCAGAAAGGGACTGTTTGACTCACAGTTTGACAACCGAGTTCCACAGATTGAGGAGGCTAGCTAGGTCCCTCGTGATCTATAAATGTTGAGGCCTCAGCCTTCGTAAAAAGACTTTTGAAACTATTGTGTACTTTGCACCTCAGTGTTGCAGCTTTATTTTGTTCCTTTGTATCCATTTTTGGCATGACTGTTATGATTTATTTTTTTGATAATGAGAAGCAGTTTGGTTTCCTATCAAATCTGAGTTTTCATACGAGCCAAAGCTCTCAGGGTTAGGACAATGTCGTTGAGCGTAGGGCGGGTTTTGCTCAGGATGGCTATTTTTCTAGTTTTTGACTGTGTTCATGGATTTTCTCTCATGGAGGATGATTCACCATTGTAAATGATGGCTTGGCATGTAACTATGATAGATAAATAATAATAGAGAGTATATTTATTTCTTTAGAAGTTAATTTGAGCTCAAATGAATCATTTTTTCTCTTTTAGAGGCAAGTTGTTGAGATGCCTGTATTCCTATTTCTTGTTCGATATTAGTTAGATTAGATCCTCATATTAGGGATTAGATCCCTAAGGATGGGAGGAGGTTTAATACATGTCTATATCTTCTTCTTCTTTCTCTTTGTAGAGGTTTGGACTCGGCTGGATGCTCAGACCTTGATTGTACACCATTTGTAAGCAGTTTAGCAGGAGATTAATAAGAATTGCAGCTATTTTTATGGGATCCCTATGGTATGGAGTTTTAGTATAGTTTATTATTATGTAATTATATGTTAATATGTTTTATGTACTTTGTTAATCATTTCATTGCTTCTAGTTGAATGTTTTCAAGTTAATAGGCAGAATTCATTGCATTAGTGCTCTGCCTAGGGAAACCATTCACCATTTCATGTTTTTTGTAGTCCAGGAAGGATCCATGGTTTTCACATGCCCTTCTGAGCTCCTCACCAGTCTTAAAAATCTCACCTCATTAAGCCCTAGAGTGCTAAAGCCTATGCCTACTGATGAGCCCCAAAATTGGAAACAATTTGGGCTCATTTGGCATAATTTTCCTTGTTCAGTCCTTGTTCAAATCCATCATTTTGTATAGTTTATGCATTATTTTTAGTAGTTTGTGTCTTTGGTACGAATAAGGGAAGTTACTTTTCCTAGGTGGTTAACACGTGTCTATTTCAGGTTTTTGACATATATTGGAGCAAAGTCAAAGCAATCATGAGCTATAAGGTAGCCAAGCCTGAAGTGAGGACTTGAAGGAGGGGTGCCTATGGCATTCAATGACCCTTCCTCGGGATCTTGACCTCCAACTCTGAGCTCCAAAGACCACCAAACCGAATCTAGACGGCAGCGGATCAGCATTCAGAAAGGGATTGTTTGACTCACAGTTTGATAGCAAAGTTCCACAGATTGAGGAGGCTAGCTAGGTCCCTCGTGATCTATAAATGTTGAGGCCTCAACCTTTGTAAAAAGACTTTTGAAACTATTGTGTACTTTGCACCTCAGTGCTGCAGCTTTATTTTGTTCCTTTGTAGCCATTTTTGGCATGACTATTATGATTCTTTTTGGATAATGAGAAGCAATTTGGTTTCCTATCAAATCTGAGTTTTCATAGGAGCCAAAGCTCTTAGGGTTGGGCCAATGTCGTTGCGTGTAGGGCGGGTTTTGCTCAGGATGGCTATTTTTCTAGTTTTTGACTGTGTTCATGGATTTTCTCTCATGGAGGATGATTCACCATTGTAAATGATGACTTGGCATGTAACTATGATAGATAAATAATAATAGAGGGTATATTTATTTCTTTAGAAATTAGTTTGAGCTCAAATGAATCAATTTTTCTCTTTTAGAGGCAAGTTGTTGAGATGCCTGTATTCCTATTTCTTGTTCAGTATTAGTTAGATTAGATACTCATCTTAGGGATTAGATCCCTAAGGATGGGAGGAGGTTTAATACATGTCTATATATTCTTCTTCTTTCTCTTTGTAGAGGGTTGGACTCAGCTGGATGCTCAGACCTTGATTGTACACCATTTGTAAGCATTTTAGCAGGAGATTAATAAGAATTACAACTATTTTTATGGGATCCCTATGGTTTGGAGTTTTAGTATAGTTTATTATTATGTAATTATATGTTAATATGTTTTATGTACTTTGTTAATCATTTCATTTCTTCTAGTTGAATGTTTTCAAGTTAATAGGCAGAATTCATTGCATTAGTGCTCTGCCTAGGGAAACCATTCACCATTTCATGTTTTCTATAGTCCAGGAAGGATCCATGGTTTTCACATGCCCTTCTGAGCTCCTCACCAGTCTTAAAAATCTCACCTCATTAAGCCCTAGAGTGCTAAAGCTTATGCCTACTGATGAGCCCCAAAATTGGAAACAATTTGGGATCATTTGGCCTAATTTTCCTTGTTTAGTCCTTGTTCAAATCCATCATTTTTTATAGTTTATGCATTATTTTTAGTATGTTTGTGTCTTTGGTACGAATAAGGGAAGTTACTTTTCCTAGGTGGTTAACACGTGTCTATTTCAGGTTTTTGACATATATTAGAGAAAAGTCAAAGAAATCATGAGCTATAAGGTAGCCAAGCCTGAAGTGAGGACTTGAAGGAGGGGTGCCTACGGCATTCAATGACCCTTCCTCTGGATCTTCACCTCCAACTCCGAGCTCCAAAGACCACCAAACCGAATCTAGAAGGCAGCCGATCAGCATTCAGAAAGGGACTGTTTGACTCACAGTTTGACAGCCGAGTTCCACAGATTGAGGAGGCTAGCTAGGTCCCTCGTGATCTATAAATGTTGAGGCCTCAACCTTCGTAAAAATACTTTCGAAACTATTGTGTACTTTTCACCTCAGTGCTGCAGCTTTATTTTGTTCCTTTGTAGCCATTTTTGGCATGACTGTTATGATTCTTTTTGGATAATGAGAAGCAGTTTGGTTTCCTATCAAATCTGGGTTTTCATAGGAGCCAAAGCTCTCAGGGTTGGGCCCAACCTGAGAGCCTAGGACCTCCTTTCTGTATTGTTACTTTTCCTTTACGTATCACTGTTTTTTCTTTATGCATTTGAGCACATTTCTGTTAAGTAGATTTCGTTATGTTGCTGGAATAGATTACTGTTGATGAATGAATTTGGTTTAGATGTTTTGGTAGGATAATAACAGCAAAACCTCCAAGAAAAAGGGACAACCACACTCCTCGTTTCGACTCATCCTTATTAGATTTGGGGCTGGAATTGAGGAAACAATGTTGCCTCACAAAAACACTAGTTTGCTTGTTTATGCAATATTTTATTGTGCTTGTTTTATTTGCAGAGATTAGTCATGGGTTTGGACATTTGAAATGTTTCTTTACATAGATGGTGTACAAGGTTTTCTTCCCAAATAAAGTTGCTGCTCATTTATGTTGATTGATGGATAGAATAGACTAGTTTAGGATTTGATCATTTGCAGGTCTTTGTTGATTTGATCAAGGCCCACCATGCAGAGCATCTTCTTCCTTCATCCATCCTCCCAAAGTATCATCTAAGCCTCATGTTCTGTCTCGTAGCTAAGCTGCCCTTTTCCCATCTATCCTTTGTGTCCACGAAACCTTACATCCTTGCTCATCATTGCCTTAGCCGTCTTCAAGCCAAGTCAGCCTTCTACACCTCTTCACCGATCCACCCACCAGTCCTTAGTCCATTTTTAGACCCCTATCCTACCTCTATATCCATCCATGCACCTTCCCTCACTCATCCACCTCTTAAAAACCGACTTCCAAACATCCTGTAGAAGTTCTGAAGTTTCCTGTAGAAATCCTGAAGTTTCCTATAGAACCCCTGCAGACTTCCTGTAGAAGCTCACAAGTGAAGTTTCCTGATAGCTAAACCTTGTGAGACTCTAGGGAAGAGTGTTAGGGACTCCTTAGATCCTCTCTGAGCCTTTCCAACCATTTCCAAGCATTCCTCTTCCTTGATCCACTCCTGCACAGTGAAACACAGTTCAAGCATATGCATGTGAAAATCGACACTTAATCAAAAAAATACAAAAATATACTTTCTAGGACAAAAGTAGTCTAAGACATATGCATTCTCCCTTTTTGAAGTCAATGGCATCTCATTCAGTAGTTTGCATCCTCATTTTTGCATCAGTAGAACTAGCTGGTAGAATTAGGGTTTACTAGGGTTTGCATTTCTTTTTGGCTTTCAGTTTCCTTTTCGCAAATAGATTAGCTTCCTTTGAGTTAGGTTTTGTTCATCACTTAAAAGCTTCTTCTGAGAACTCATAGAAGTTGGCTAAAGCCCCTAGCGGACTTGTGCCGGCTGATCAAGTGACAGCTGTGGCAAGAGCTAGTACTTGTGCATACAGTACCGTCGCTTCCAAGTTTGTTACGAACAACCAGGTTGATAAAAGTAAAGAAGGGAGTCCCAGGAGTTGCAGAATTATTGCTGCAATACTGGAGCCCACCATCTTTTTGGTGCCGTTGCCGAGGAAGCATCAGAGTATTGGTGATTGTTGCTATTCTTCTATTTTCTACTACAAACTTCTGCTAAGTAGTTTATTTCATTTCCATTCTGCAATTTCATTTCCGCAAAAGTAGAGTAGACATTTCCTGCTTTCATAGATTAGCATTAAAATTCTGCATTTTCCTTTCAGTAAGATAGTTAGTTGCAGTTCAACCTATTTTAGTTTTGCAGGTACAAGAAAAAATACAAAAAGCAAGAAAAAGTCTTTCCATTTCATGCCTCGTAGGAACAAAGATAAGACCGGCAAATTCTTACCCAACACCCCACCACATCACTGAGTCAACTTTCTCTTTTCTCTGGTGACAGTGAGCCAGAAGAACCTATAGGTGAACCTCCTGAGATATACGAAGATCCTATAGCAGAAGAAGAGTTAGAAACCATTCCGTCTGAAGCCATGGCTGAAAACCAAAATGGTAGAAGAGAAGATGAGAGAATAGAGGGTGCCTTTCCCATTCGAGAGACCAATGTAGACATAAAAATGAAAAGCATAAGTCCCTCTGCACTACCTCATTTCCATGGTCTGACTACTGATAACCCTGATACCTTCTTGTTTGAGTTTGATGCCCTTTGTCGAACTTATGACTATGCTGAGGATGAGAAAAAGCTGAAACTCTTTCCCTCTACCCTCAAGGATGCAGCATTACGCTGGTTCATGGGGTTACTTGGAAACAGTATCACCACTTGGGCCCAAATGCAACAAGATTTTAACACCAAGTACAGAGACTACTGCAGGTCCAAGGAAACAAAGGGTGAAATCTTTCGGATGACCATGGGAAGCGATGAATCTTTGGAAGACTATGAGGAAAGGTTCCAACTTAGTTATAAATGGGCCAGGTGCACACTTGACCCGGAATCTCTGAAGTTGGTTCTGCTTCGAGGAGTCCCTGAAGACCTTTTGGACACCCTTAACCTGCTAGCTGGAGGAGATATCTACCAACTACCTTATGAGGATATAAAGACTATGTTTAGAAACCATTCTAGGGCGGTCCGGAAGAGAGGTAGGGGAAGTCATCTCTCAGCTAGCACCTCTCTCTCCAAGCATGAGTTTGCTAACCAGATGGAAGATCTTAAGAGCGATATGAGATAGACCATTGCCATGCAACTTGATACCTTCTGAATTCAGCAGAAGAAAGAAGAAGATGAGAGGGCCTTGGCCATTTTTTGTCCTAGATGCACAAGGAAGCACCCCAAGAATGAGTGCCCATTACACTCAGTAGAGGTATGTTTTGTGTGTGAGGAAGACCATCCCACCAACCAATGTCATACCTTGCCTGGATTTAAAGCCATGTACCTCGGGATCGAGGTGGCTACTAAACCTCTCTACTTCCTCAACCAAAGGAGGCCTCATGGACCCAGACCTTATCAGTAGGGAATGCAAGGGTCATCCCAAGCTTATTACCACCCCAACCAACCTGCCCATATGCCTTCTTGTGGTCCCCTTGCTCATCCTTCCTGGTTCGCACCTCCTCCATGGTCTTATCCATCTCCATAACAAACTCAACCTCCTTCTCATTCGTTTCACTCTCATGCCCAGCCACAACCTCAGTGGAATGCACCTCAACTGGGGTGGAGGCCCCAATACAACACTCATCCCGCCATTCTGCCTCCACCACCAACTCAACCCCAACCATTACCTCCTGCTCCTCCAAGACAACCCCAGATGCCTGCTCAACCGAACCTGAACCCCAACAACAGACAGGCCCAGCAGGTATATACTGGGGAGACATCATGCCCTACCTATGCTATGGAGATCGAGGAGATCAACCTGCGATCTAGGAAAGTCATTCCAGAATGCCAACCTCCTCCCTTAGAAGAGGAGGAAGAGAAACAAGAAAGTGAACCCCAAGCCATTCCTCCCTTTCCTGAGCGACTCACAGCGACCACACAGCCCAACCCAGAGGAGGATGAGCTTCTGGGAGAACTCAAGCAGTTGTTTGTGAAAATTCCACTTCTCCAGGCCATCAAAGATGTACCAATTTACAACAAATTGATTAAAGGGAAGTGTTTCAGGCACCCAGGTAGGCGAAAGAAAGATGCCTCGACCATCAATGTCATAGGACAACTGTCCGATCTCATGTTGGGGCAAGTAATATGTCCGAAGTATTTGGACCCTGGGAGCCCTGTAGTTGATGTCCACATCAATGGCACCATTATACCCCACACTCTGATTGATTTAGGGGCTGCCATCAATGTGATGACCAGGGACACCATGCTTAAGCTCAATCTTCAGAGTTCCCTAAGAAAGACTTCGATAGTGCTGCAATTGGCAGATCACTCCACCGTGACTCCCGAAGGAATTGTGGAGGATGTCTTGGTCTTTGTAGACTTGTGGGAATACCCTGCGGACTTTTTGGTCCTCCAGCCTAAGGAAAAAATCACAGGTTATCCCCTCATTTTGGGAAGGCCTTGGCTGGCCACTGCAGATGCTTACATCAGCTGTCGAGCCAGAAGCATGAGCATAAAAAATGGGCCTATGTCCAAGCAACTGGTCCTATATCCTCCTGCCCAACCTTCGATAGAACATGACTTACCCCTCTGGTTGGAAGAAGGAGAAGAGGATGAGGTCTAATATGCACCATTATGCACAATAGAGGCCACCAAGGGAGGTCTTCCAACCGACGATGATTTGATTGAAAACTTAATCCAAAATCCTCCCCCTAGTGAGCTATCCTTGGAAGAATTGGTGGAAGACACCCAGGCCAATGCCTTAGTGGACCTAAGTGCCACTAATCCGGCCAACCCCGGAGTTAAGAATGTGGAGTTTGGCCCTGAGAAGACCTTGAAGATAAGATCCTCTCTCTCTCCCTCTCAGGAAAAGGTGCTATGTAGTCTCTTGACCCGCCATTTGGAGGCCTTTGCTTGGAGCTACAAGGAAATGAAGGGAATCCATCCCTCAGTCTGCACTCATCATATCTACATCAAGGAGGACTGCAAACCAGTTAGGAAATCCTAGAGCAGGATGAATCCAGCCCTCAAAGACATTGTTAAAGAAGAGGTAAAAAAATTGTTGGATGCGGGATTCATCTACCCCATCTCGGATAGCGAATGGGTTTCCCCTCTAGTGTTGGTGCCCAAGAAAAATGGGAAATGGAGAATCTGTGTGGACTACAGAGAATTGAACAAAGCCACCAATAAATACCACTTCCCTTTACCTTTCATAGATCAAGTGTTGGATGGTCTGGCAGGGAAGAGGTTTTTCTCTTTCCTAGATGGGTTCAACAGGTATAATCAGATCCAAATCAGCCCAGAGGACCAAGATAAGACCACTTTCACCTGTCCATGGGGTACCTTTGCCTACCGCATCCTTCCCTTTGGGCTATGTAATGCCCCTACCACTTTCCAGAGAGATGTGTTAAACATCTTTGCCGAGTTGGTCCATGATTCGGTAGAAATATATATGGATGACTTTACTCCTTACGGGTCTAGCTTCCAGGAAGCCTTATCCAACCTGGGAAAAGTTTTGAGAAAGTACATTGAGATGAACTTGTCCCTCAGTCCTAAGAAATGTGAGTTCCTGATGACTGAAGGGACCGTGTTAGGCCATACCATTTCTCGCCAGGGGTTACAGGTGGATTCCAGTGAAGTTGCTATCATCAAAAGGGTCCCACCTCCTCAGAAGGTGAGAGATGTCCGGAGTTTCCTAGGCTTAACATGATATTACTGTAGATTCATTAAAGACTTTACTAAGCTAGCCTCGCCATTGTTTGGCCTCTTAGCAAAAGATGTTGAGTTTAAATGGTCAGATGACTGCCAGAAGGCTCTGAATGAGTTGAAGGATAAGTTGGTGTCTGCTCCAATTCTAAGAGGCCCAAACTGGGCCCTACCTTTCCACATCCACACGGATGCCTCGAACAAAGCCATAGGGGTAGCCTTAGGACAAGTTGAAGAGAAACTCCCATCTGCTATATACTTTGTCAGTAAAAACTTATCCAAGGCAGAAATTAATTACACGGTAACCGAGAAAGAGTTCCTGGCTGTGGTCCACGCCCTGAACAAGTTCCGACACTATATCACTGGCTATAAAACATTTGTACATACTGACCATGTTGCAATCCGATATTTAATGAATAAGCCTCATGTGAATGCTCGTATTATTAGATGGCTACTTTTATTGCAACAGTTTGATTTGTCCATCATTGACAAACCAGGTAGAGAAAATGTTGTTGCTGACTTCTTGTCTAGACTGGATTTGCCTGCAAGTGAAGAAGGAACATTGGATGACCAGATGCCAGATGAGCATCTGTTTTCTACCTCAGTACTCTCCCCGTAGTTTACTGATATAGCAAACTATCTGGTCTCAGCACAGTTCCCTCCGCATCGATCCTCGAAGGAGAAGAGCAGAATTGTGAGAAAAAGTGTCTCATTTACTTGGATCGGGGGCAACTTGTTCAAACTTGGCCCTGATCAGATCTTAAGGCATTGTGTAAGGGAGGAGGAAGTCTTTGACATCCTCCTAACTTTTCACAATGGACCTTGTGGAGGACATTTTACAGCCAAGAGGACTGCCTTCAAGATTCTACAGGCAGGCTACTATTAGCCCACTCTTCATGCAAATGTCAGAAGATATATCAGCCAATGTGACCGATGTCAAAGGATGGGGAAACCAACCCCAAGGGATGAAATGCCTCTCCAACCTCAGGTGACTCTTGAGCCATTTGAGAAGTGGGGTATGGACTTTGTGGGCCCTATCAACCCTCCTTCAAGGCAAAAGTCTTACATCATTGTGTGCACAGATTATCTAACAAAGTGGGCAGAGACCAAAGCAATCAAAGCAGCAACAGAAGAGAAGGTGGCCAGGTTCTTAAGAGAAAACATTTTCTACAAATTTGGCTACCCAAGAGAGAGAGTCACCAATCAAGGAAGCCAGTTCACCTCCAATTTGATTGAAGATCTGCTTGCTCATCACGGAATCAAGCATAAGACTTCCACCCTATATCATCCTCAAGCGAATGGGCAAGTGCAAGTCACCAACTGAGCATTACAGGGGATCTTGACCAAGGTGGTGAGCAGCAGCAGAAAGGATTGGGCAGATCGCCTGGTTGAGGCCACTTGGGCCTACAACACCACTTGGAAGACCACCACCAGTTTCACACCCTATGAGTTGGTCTATGGAAAGATAGCTTTGATGTCAATTGAGTTTGAGTACAACACCTTGAGAATGGCAGCTCAGCTGGACCTAGACCTCAGTCATGCTCAACAAGAAAGGTTAATGCAGCTGAATGGGTTAGATGAACTTCGAATGCAGGCCCTCCTCCACTCAGAAGTGATACAACTTCAGAGGAAGGTGTGGCATGACCGGCACCTCAATGACAAACAATTCCAGCCGGGAGATTAGGCGATGCTATATGATTCCAGACATAAGGATTTCAAGGGAAAACTGAGAACGAGGTGGTTGGGACCATATGAAGTAGAAAAGTGTAATGATAATGGCTCTGTTCTTATCTGAACTATTGATGAAGAAGCCATTCCCATGCTTGTCAATGGACATCGACTCAAGATCTACACGAAGCCTCTGTCAAGGCAAGAGTTCATCAAAACTATGGAAAAATCGGTGCTGGTCATAGAGAAGGGTTCTGCCTCCGTTTTGGGCACACCCTGAGCCTCATTTCATATTCTAAAAAAAAAAAAAAAAAAAAAAAGAGAAGAAGAAGAAGAAAAGAAAGAAAGATCCTTGGGTGAAAACCTTTTTGAGGCGCCCAAGGCAGGTAAGTAGGAATGAAACCCATTCAGGCACTCCTGCTGTCTTTCAAAAAAAAAAAAAAGGAATGGAAATAAAAGATCCTGGGGTGAAAACCTTTTCAAGGCGCCCGGGGCAGGAGGTAGGGGTGAAAACCTCATTGAGACACCCTTGCTGTCTCTTGAAAAAAAAGAAAAAAAAGGAAAAAAAAAAAAGAAAAAAGAGAAGAAAAAGATGAAAAAAGAACAAGAAAAAAACAGTTGATCTTTGAATTTTTGCAGGTATACAGCGCACCAAAGGAGGACTGTCAACTCACAGATATGGGTTCTCATGCACATCAACCATGGACACTCATTTTTGCAAAGTTTGGGTGCAATCGGGTCGTGGTTTGGCCTTCTACAGGAAGTTCTGTATTTCTACAGGAAACTTCCTGTAGAACGTTTGAGTGGGCCAGAATCAAATACAAGGAGAAATGTGGAGCATCAAGTTGACTAACGGGGCATGCAACCACCCTTCTCTATCATTCCCCACTCGCTCCACCTCTTTCACCACCACAACTCCAATCTGAGCAAGCATACCTGTACATGCAAAGAAAGCTCTGTATTTCAAATTAGGGAAATTGGATTTCTTTTCAAATTCAGAAACAAGGTCTCCTAAGGCTAGAGTGCTCACCTGTTAGGCGACCTCAAGACCTTTCACCTGTTCAATAAAAATCTAATTATGTCAGCATGCACCCCTGGGGGAGAAACAACTACAGGATGTCCTACAGGAATCCTGTAGCAGCTGATCCAGCTGGAGTACCTGCCACAAAGACACCAGTAGTTCACAGGATCGATGCATGCCATGTTTGCCACCAGAGGAATAGGTCTCCGAGACTCCCAGCCAGCAGCAGCCAATTCGGAGAAGCTCTAGCACCTAACCACAAGAGCAGCAGCATGCAGATCGGCATCCATCATCTTAAACCCTGGAAGAAATCACATCCACGGCCGCACAAGTAAGTAACTAACCTTATTTCTTCCCATAGCATAAACTATACTCTGAATATGCAAAACTTTGGAAATGGGCGGATTGAACAAGGGGTTGCCGCTCAACTGGCCACCACAGCCCGTCAAGCGGCCTCGTAGGATCCAAACTGGATCGATTATGCAGGAAGGATGAACAATCGGCACGTGGGAAAGGTCCAGTCGGGAAGAAGCGGAAGTATGACAAGATTGGTGGCGGTCACTCGAGTGGGGAGAATTCGGCGGTCAAGGGCACGCTGAGATATGATTACGATGACGTCGGCCAATGGACAATTAGGGACAGCTCAACCCCGCGCCATGGATTTCGCAGAAATTCGAAATCGGCCAGTGGATTTTTATAACGAGCTGCAATCATTTATGAAACAACCATTTCCCAGCCAAATGTGCGTCCTCTTCCTCTACGAGCGATTAACCCGAAGTCTTCTGCCTGATTCAAGCATCCTGCTGCCGCTCAGACTGGTCTTGCACTGCCGTAAACTCCTCTGGAAGCCAAGAACGAACTCCTACAGGAAACTGCACTACAGGAAACACGGCATCTACAACAGTGCGGATTGTTCACGTCGGGGTGGCGAATTTCAGAGGTAGGCAGAATTTAACCTCCTCATGCAAAGAAAATTTCTTTTCAAAGGTGGTGCAGTCGACGTAGAAAGGGGTAGGGAAATTCAAGTGTAATTCTGTCTGGTTTGATATATGCGTCGCTGCTATAATCGTCGTCGTCATCTGCATGAGAATTTTGTTCACGCATAAATGGAAATTCCTTTCTGTCGAAGGTGATACCCTGCTGAAACACTGTCAAAACTGCAATTTTATTTTTTTTGCCACTGCGTGTATAACGGAAATGGGCTCTGCGCTTCGAGTGGAAATTCTCAAAATCCTTCCTCTGTACATCTAAGCAGACAAAGTCAGCAAGGCAATCGACCAAAGGTTTCTTTTTCTTCCGCTCTAAGGAAAGAATCCGCTCAGAAGTCTCAGTCCAAGAGCGCAAACACAGAATTTGATCATGCCGGGCGGGTTCATTCTTAAAGAACCATCAGACTCAAAGAAGTTACGGGAGACCCCTGAGGTGGTAGAATTGTTCTCCCATGCACAGTGGATGTCATTTTGTGACAAGCTCCAGGGGCATGACGATGAAATTACAGAAGAATTCCTCCGGTCCCTGGAGTCGAAGTCAAAAACATTGGCCATCGTCAATTTCAGGGGATTATCCCTCAGACTCACACCGCAGCTCATCAGCAGGGTGACTGATCTTCCAATGGGAATCCCGTGGGATAAGGAGGAAAGGAAGCTGGGTAAGAAGGCTAAAGAAGAATTCTTCTTACCTGAAGAACAATTCTGAGAGGATAAAAATGGAGTGAGGAGGACTAGCCTGCAGCCGCTCTGGAGTGAAGTCAACCTCCAAATTATGAAGTATATCACTTGCGAGGGGCGGTTTAGTATCATATATGGTTATCACTTTCGGCTGCTCACAGAGCTCAGGCACCACATGGACCTCCCCTCGGAGAAGAAATTGAGCATTCCATACTTCCTTTTGCAGTCCATGACTGAATGTGCCACCAAGCTCAGAGAAGGGACACCGGACCAGCTAGCACATCATGGGCTTATAAAGCTCCTTGTGGAAGATGCACTCCACACTTTCACCGTCCCTCTCTCATGGGAGATTTTCCAGAATATGACAAAGGATGATGACATCTGAGTTTTAGCTGAGGAGCTTACTTGCTCTAGCAGTGAAGAGAAGGAGCCTATGCAGGCCGAGAAGAAGACCAAAAGACAGGACACCAAGGGCAAAGCCCCCAATAAGGAGAAAAAAGGAACACCAGTAAAGCAAGCTGCCAAAACAGGGGATGCTGGGATTGCCCCAACGCCCAGAGAAAAGAGACTACAGAGCAGGGCAGAGCGGACTGAGAAAGTCCAGGACAGTAAGGACACCCCTAAGGCTACCTCGGCCAGGATGAAAGAAAAGGTTCCCACAGCCAAGCAGGCTAAAACTATGCCCTCGATTCCTACAAGAAAACAACAAAGTACCCCTACAGGAAAGCAACAAAGTGCTCTTACAGGGAAGCAACAGAGTGCTCCTACAAGGAAGCAACAAAGTGCTCCTACAGGGGAGCAGCAGAGTGGTCCTACAAGGAGGGAGTGAAGAATTCCTTCATGGAAACAGCAAGGTCCCTCTACAGGAAAATTGAAAATGGCTTCTACAGGAAGCCAGAAAGATACCACTACAGGACTTTCTACAGGAAGTCCGAAAGGAGAACAACAGCAGGAGAAATCAGCTGAAATCCTAGCTAGGGAGGCAGCAGCTGTGTTGGCCGCCCTAAGTACTCCTCCCAAGCCAAAAGAAAAACGAAAAAGGGAGACTCCTTTATATTTCAAAGCAAGGAGGAGTGTGAGAATTAAGATTGGTAGACCCCAGCCTCCATCCAAAGAACCTATCATTATTGAGGATGCTCCTACCACGCCAAGGGATAAGTCCCCCTCTAAAGCCTCCATCACTTATGAGAGGGGAAGCCCGAAAACATCTTCATGGAAGGACAGAGTGGAAAAAATGAGCTCACAAGCCTCTCTACAGGAGGCTGAGGCCATTCTACAGGAAACTCTGGCTAGGCTCAAGGAAACTGAGCAGATGGAGGAGAAGGCAGTTGAGTCACCACCAAAGGAGGAGGGAACAGCCGAGTCACCACCAAAGGAGGAGAAACTTGATGATATTGCAGAGCCAAGCCCATAGCCCAACTTGGGCTCTTATTATAACTTTTTGGAAGCAGGCAGAATTATTCCCCAAAAGTTTACAATGCCACTGTTTTTAGCACTAGAAGAAGAACGGGTCCGAACCCACATGTGGATGAGGATAGCTAAATCTAAGGGAGTAGCGGATATTGGGCCTCTAGAGGAAAGGCTCAAGGAAGCACAAAGGGAGCTAGCAAGAGTAAGGCATGTGGAAAGCTCCCAGCAATCCAAATTGAGAGAAGAAAATGAGTTGCTCAGGCAGCAGCTCCAGTTACAGGAACAAGGGAAAGAAAAGGGCATGGCAGCCAAGGATCCCTCAGCAGAGCCTCAAGGGGAAGAAGACATGCAAGTTGATCTTGAGGAATTCGACCAGTAGCTACAGGAAAGGGAACTACAGGCAGATATTGAGGTACAATCACTAAGGCAACAGGTGCAAGAAAAGGAGGCACAACTGGCCTGTATGGCCAGTTGGGCAATGGAAGCACTCCAATGTAGGCAGTCGGCTAAATCTTATGGCTTGTATCTTCGGGACCACTGGCTACAGTTCCAAATTAATACATTGGCGCAAAGGGGTATCTCTCATATCCATAACCCCCAGCAATTCACATATTTATGTAACACCAGTTCCTCGGAAGATAAAGCCAAGCTCTCAGAGTTTTACCTCCATAACTTAGCACTTCCAAACATCACTTCGTTGGACCCCAACACAGCAGTAGGGGATATGCAGCTAATGGCAATGAACTCATGGTTAAACCATGAAGAGAAGAGAGCAGCTGAGGTCAGGAATATCATGGACCAGGAGTTACATGAACTGTTGTTGATCAGAGCAGAGCCAGGGGACCCTACAGCACTGATATCCACTCACCAGCACCTAGCAACCAATTCCTAGGGATTATTGGATTACATGGATCGTCAGGCCCAGGCCATAGCACACTTCGAGGACATGGAAAGGTTACTTGGGGACAATTGTGTTCATGCTTGCACTCGTAGGTGGAACACATTGTCTCATAGCCTCAAGATTCGGGAATATCACACTCCAACTCGGATGAGGGTGGCCCTGGCATGGGTACCTCTCTACAAGAAGTCTATGAAAAACCTCCAAGCCATTTGGATAGGCCTCAAGCTAAGTCCACCCTTGCTGTTGGGATTATTAGAGGGAGGATCAGAAGAGGAGGAGCATAAGCAGTGGGAAGAAGTGGAGAGGAAGGCTGGATTTCATGACAGTGTTGAGGACACTACTTCAGAAGCCTGGGATGGGAGAGTGGCCATCAAAGCAATGAAAGATGAGGAGCTGGACTAGTTGCTCAGGGATGAGCAACCATTTTAGCAGGGGGGTGATGATGAGCCCCAAAATTGGTAACAATTTGGGCTCATTTGGCCTCATTTTCATTGTTCAGCCCTTGTTCAAATCCATCATTTTCTATAGTTTATGCATTATTTCTAGTATTTTTGTGTCTTTGGTACGAATAAGGGAAGTTACTTTTCCTAGGTGTTTAACATGTGTCTATTTCAGGATTTTTTGACGTATTGGAGCAAAGTCAAAGCAATCATGAGCTATAAGGCAGCCAAGCCTGAAATGAGGACTTGAAGGAGGGATGTCCACGGCATTCAATGACCCTTCCTCGGGATTCTCACCTTGAGCTCCGAGCTCCAAAGACCACCGAGCTGAATCTAGAAGGCAGCCAATCAACATTTAGAAAGGGGATGTTTGACTCACAGTTTGACAGCCGAGTTCCACGGATTGAGGAGGCCAGCTAGGTCCCTCGTTATCTATAAATGTTGAGGCCTCAGCCTTCGTAAAAAGACTTTTGAACCTATTGTGTACTTTGTACTCCAGTGCTGTAGCAGCTCTGTTTCATTCTCTTGTAGCCATTTTTGGCAAAAGTGTTATGACTCTTTTTGAATAATGATAAGCCGTTTGGTTTCCTAACAAGTCTGAGTTTTTATAGGAGCCAAAGCTCTCAGGGTTGGGCCCAACCTGAGAGCCTAGGACCTCCTTTTCTGTACCATTGTGTTTCTTTACGTACCACTGTTTTTCTCGTTTATGCATTTGAACACCTTGCTATTAAGTAGATTTTGTTATGATGCTGGAATAGATCACTGTTTATGAATGGTTTT
>APFE030369024.1:0-11285 GCA_000404065.3 Pinus taeda
AAAAATAATGAGCTGATAATTTTACTCTATTTATTTCATTTATTTATTGTAATATTTCTTGTCTTACAAAATACAACATAAATTCTTAAAAAAAATTGCTAACATAAATTCTTTAGCAACTAAAGTAAAGACAAATATAAGGTGTTCTAAGTATAAAGTATATGAGGAATACCTCCCATAATTATCTTCCAAAGTTGCATGTTAACAAGAGAGTCCCACGTCTCCACTCGAGCTCCTTCGCAATCTTTCAAACAACAAAAGAAACGAATCTACCAAATGTAGAAGTCTTTAAATGCTATCAGCACCCCACGTTTAGAAATTGGCTGTTCGGCAAGTTGAACGCTATTCTTCTGCTGCTTCTTTTTCTTTTCTCCATCTTTTGGCAACTCCACGATAAAGAAACAGTGCATAACTCTTTTAATTCATCTGTTGGCTTGGTTGATGTGAAGCGGTACATCAACCAAGCCAACATATCCTCTCATTTCTTAGAGAGAAGTAAATCTAAACTGTAAAAAACAAAAACCAAAAACAAAACAGTGAAAAACAAAAAATAAGATTATCTAAACAGTCAAAAACGAAAACCCAAAACCCACGTAATGGCTACAAGCAAAAAGACAAATAACGATGGACATTGCTAAAATGAAAAACGAAAAATGGCAAATCAACCCGGTGCAAAATTGCAAGATGCTTTGCTCTGCTACACTCAGTTTGAATGCAAAAGGTATCACCCATATACAAAATTGAAGAACAGATGTATTTTCCTGAATAGGGATAATAGAGATAAGAACACATGTGGTTTCATGAATAGAAATAATTATTATAAATACTTGCAATGAATAGAAATAATCGTTATATATACCATTAATGAACAGACGGTGTTCACAGAAATGGAATCTGACAGCTTCCTTTTCTGAAATCCCATCACGTGTCCTCGATCACCACTTGAACCACCACGTCTTCTCGCTGGTTCTTCAAATGATTGTTCCTCTCTATGTGCTTCACCCCAGCACATATGTTCCAGAGTATCGATTACTTACTGCAATTTATCACCATGCTCCAGAACTCCCATCCCATGCTCGATCACCTGGACGAAATGAACCACCGTGCTCCCAGTCCCTGTGATCAGAAATTTCCATGGGATTATAACCTCACCTTTTGGATTATAAGCGTTCAGAGGATGGGGAGGGTTCTATATAGTGCACCAGCAAGCCTTTCTACTAGCTCTCTCCACGCATGGAAAACATGCTATTCCTTTTTCAATTCACTATTTTCTATAATACATCATAGCGGTTTTATCCACTGCAATCGATAGCCTCGGATACCCTCCACGATCTTGTATTATAGCGGTTTTATCCACTGCAATCGATAGCCTCGGATACCCTCCACGATCTTTTATTCCAATAAATGTGTGGTTTAAATACTTTCTCCTGACTTGGCTGATGCCCGTTTTCAAGTTTTGAGTGCCGTTTTCCTCTGATGTGGCACTGATTTCAAATTTGTTAAAGTCCGTTAGGATGTATTTCATGTTCTAAATTAGAAATTTTAGCTTTTGTATATTTCAGGTTAGAAAATAGAAATTTTAACTTTTATATATAGTAAAAAGTCATTAATCAAAATAGAAATAGAAATTTTCCAATTACAAATATGGTAAAATATATTAACAATTGTTTTAATATTTAAAACAATTAAATTTGTTAATTATCCTTTTGATATTAACAACTTAATTATACATTTGAGATTACAATTTTAGATATTCGTTTTCAAAAATTAGCAACGCAACTCAATATGGAACACTTTACTATTTAGATTTTATATTAAATATATTAATTGTTTGCCTAAATAATATAGATATTTTTATGGTTTAATATTGAATAGAAGACTATATATATAGTTATTTAATATAATAATCGCAAAATTTTGATTTTTTAATCTAAAGGAATTAAATTTCACATAAATTAAATAATTTACAAATCTTATAAATTGATAATTTTCATTTTTATTTGATAACGTTATGATGGATCTAGGTTTTTTTAATTTCTCCCTTAAAATAGGCTATATTTTACATGAATACCATGGGTTTTCAATACCATGGGTAATTTTTGTTTCATTTTTACATTTCATTATATTAATCTTTTTATTTAATTATTTATTTTTATATAATTGACTTAGTCAAAATGTTAAACATTACATTCCAACATCCTTACCATCCTCGGCTAGAGAGCCGTACAATTAAAATACACACATAAATTACACCTAAAGTTTTACATATTTTGATAAAGATAGTGATTCCATTACTTATTTCTATCATATTATTTATTTATTTTTAATCATATAATTGGCTTAGTCAAAATTTTGAACATTACATTACAACATCCCTACCATACTGGCCTAAAGTTTTACATAGTTTGATAAAAGAGGGTGATTGCATTAACCATTTATATCACATTATTTATTTATTTTTAATCAAATATCATCTATTAGTTATGAAAGTATTGCTATTTGTTAGAGTGAATGTATGGTTAATCAAAATGTAGATATTGTTATGCAATAATCAAATGCTTTATCTAATATAGTTTTGCATGCTTACTTCAACTAATACATTCTCAATGCTCTAAATGAAAACATATTACCCATTATCTCAACACTTCATTAGCTTCATAACTTTGATTCCAACCATAACATCGCTAATTTATCTTACAGTCATTTTATGATGATAACAATGATTACGTAAAAAAAACCAAGTAAAGGTGAAGATACTCCCATGAGGCATACCAAAGGGAATTCTTGACATGTAGAGCAACCATGTATTTAGACTGAAGGGAAATTCATTGATATTCGATATTTTTTGACATATGTAATTGAATAATAATAGGAGAATTGAAGAGGACTTTTTGCAACATTCCATGGTTTATACTTGTGCCCAAGGCTACCATAAAGTATTCAAGTACCTATTCGAAGGCAAGATATTTTCCTACAATTTGTGCAAACACAAGAAGAGTTCATCTACAAATTGTTGATCAGATGCAATTCTATCATCCCAATGAAGTTTCATACCCCGAGGTTTTTTTCGGGTGCCATAGCATTAATACTTCAACTCAATACTTCTTCGATTAGGAAAAAGAAGCGGGATAATGGGCCCCCTTGTATGACTCCACAAGGTGGAATGGATGCTGAGGAGTGTGACCCATTTATGAGGATCAAGAAGAAGCCATTGGAAATAAAAGAGATAATCCAATTTATACATTAGTCTGAAAACCCAAAGGTGAAAATGATGTGATATATTTATTGCTAAGTAAGTCGACCAAAATCATTGGGCATCGCAAGTATGATGACCATACCCAAATTTTGAAATAGTTAGAGATTGAATCAATTCATGGCCCAAAATGATGTTATCAATGAGTTTTGAACCTTCACCATAACTAGAATTCTCCTAGAATATGAGCTTTAGGATTCTCTATCATGTCTTCCTTAGAAATGAGTGTGAAGTAGGTGGCATTAAGGTTATGAGTACTAAGGAGGTTATGCAAAAATCTGTCTAGTCTAGGGGTTTTCCATTCAACATTTCAATGACTACTCATTCTACATAGTCAACTATGATGTTGAAGAGCAAGGTTTCATTGTGCTTCTAGGTAATCAAAGTTGGAATGTTCTATGCAATTATTTCAATAAACTCCTCTAAAAAATTCTTAGGTTAAGTGAGAAAATATTATTAGTAATTTCTCAATTCCTTTTCAATGTTAACATCTCACTATAGCTTCAAGCCCTAACTATCTTTTAGGGTTGAAAATAAGTTATCATGTTGATCCTAAACCATGGATAACTTGAATAATTGTGTGTTCTTCTCTCTTTTGTCTACCCACCAAAATTTTAATTATTGATGCCATAAGACTTCCTCTTATTTGTTCCACTCCCCTAAGTATATTTGATGTTGGATTTTGTGGCTAATAAGTTTCATTGTTCTACCTTTGAGGATGATATTATACTAAACATGCTCCATTTTTCTCAATTAAATCCTTCTACGAATTCAAAAATATATAAGGAAATTCATCTAGTCTAGAGCTTACATGATGAAGGGCCCCTCTTCTATTGTCCTTGGTGTGAGTTTCATTGGATGTTTCCATTTCAACTGTAATTAGTCTTCAATTACTAACTTTGAAAAACCACAAATCTACATCTGGTCATCTCATACCCATGATTTGAATAGAAAGTAGAATCCACCCATGCTATCCATCCATGGTATCCACCCGTGTTATTGTAACTCAAGGAGCCAACGAGAATACTAAAAATAAAAAACCTCGGTAAAATGAGAGTTGTATTATATGCTTTATGCATATAATAGAGAGTTGTATTTTTTCATATATTGTTAGGGATTGAGTGTGTGTATTTTGTGTTCAAGTTTTTTCTATGAATAGTTGCATCGCATATTTATATTCTTTCTCTCCTACTCTCTCTCTCATTATTTATTATTCCTAGATCATAGCCCATATGATCTGGATAAGTGGTATGAGAGCCAAATTGATTTAACAAATGTATGTCTAGCCCATTATTTTGAGATTCTAGTTATTATTTAGATGGAAATTAAATTTTCTCCTTGGTGAGGGTTATGCCTTTTATTTCCTCAATTAATTCACCATATGCATTTCATGAAATCACTGCAAGGTCCAAAGGGATCGTGACCAGTGAATCCCTCGAGAAATCATCGGTAAGCGGAAAAGGATCAAACCCTATGGTTGTGGGAGCCACTAAAAAGGTTGTAGGAAGCTCCAAGATGGAGTAACATAATGATGCCATGCCTCAAACCAAATATGTGGTGGAGGAATTATAGAATGGAAATGATGTTAGTCTTTATGTGCCCTTCGATAATGGAAAGAACAGGTTGCATAATTTTTTTTGTGAGAACAAAGCACTAGTCCAAGTTCAAGTCTAGTGGAGGCATGGCGTCATGGCCAAGCTACAAGCCTATATCTTTCTCAATGATGGTTCTCCCAAGAAGCAATGGTACATGCTCAAAAACCTCAATAATCCTCATTATGTTGTTTCCTTTATTGATTCCACCCTCGAATACTACCCCACCTTCAAGGAATCAAGAGATTATAGCCATGCATAAATTAAGGATGAATATGTGGCATATGCTTGGGAGGATAACATGCAAAAATAATATGGGAGTGTCTTGTATTTTCTCATCAGTCCCCACACCCCAGATTGCAAGGTTGAAAATTATAATGATGTGGACAATACCATGGACAAAGCCTACACTTGGCTCATTACCTATCAAGCCTCTAGAGTGTTCATGGTTCTCCTCAACATTCAAACTGAACCTTTGCTTACCAAGATAATTGGAAAAAGGGAAACCACTATGCTAACCATAGATTGCCTCTCTAACCTCTCAAGAATATAAAATCCAAGGCTTTATAGCGTTTAAGGTTACAATGACATCAATATGAGTGATGACATAGTCGCCATGAATGTCATAGGAAATGGTGTGAATGTATTCATCATATTTCATCTCATACCATCCATGATTTTAGCCACCACTCACATGTTTCAAGAAGTTCAAAATTTTTCATAGAAATGCATGTTCACAAAAGAAAAAATGATGGCCATAATACATGGTGAGTTTGTGCTCCATAATAGGGGTGACAAAAGGTATGGATGTCATATGGTAGGATTCCAAACATGAACCAAGCCTTTGGTTCATGTATATATTCTCCCAATGATGCATTTCCCACTACCTATGCATGAAATCCTAGAGTGAAGTGCTTCTTCTTTCTTCAGACTATAGCCTGTACATATTGAATATTTCAAATCAACTTTCAAGTCACATCCAAAATGAGTGGAAGGTTTCAGATCTTCGCACAAAATACTAAGATTTCGATTGGAATGTTTTGGATGTTTCCAAATCCCTCACCTATGTAATATTTCATAGGCTTTCCATTGCCAAATCCTTTTCCAATGGAATACTTATGATATTATTATCCCTTCTCAATGGAAGATATTTCTTCATAGCCCATTCCAATGGAAGATTATCATTCTGGATCCCCTCCAAAAAAATAATTTTGTCACTGGAACTAGCTGGGTGAAACGTTTTGACGTCATATACAACAAGCTGAAGACATTTGACACTATAACTTTCTAGGGGAAACTTCCATCATAGATCCATGTCAATGGATATTTTTCCATCTAGGTCTTGTCCATACACTATTTGTATCAGAGTTGGCCCACAACTATCATGGGGTATCAATATCTCTGGACCTTCATTTATCACAATTGTGGGTCACCTACAAGCCCATGTTTATGGATCAAATACAAAACACGCTTGCCATTGATGTTCATTTTCTATTCCAAACACTATCAATATCAAAGTTGGCCCATAAGCATTATAGGATACTATATCCTTTGACCTTTTCTCACCATGATTATGGGTCAACACACAAAACCCTTCTATTGATTGGCTCATATTAAACGAAAGCTTCTCACAAGGGAACTCGACACAATGGGAACCATTTCTTGCTAAGGGAAAAATATTGATCCTAATGGAAAGTAGTATCCACACATGGTATTGTAACTCAAGAAGGCACCTAGAATACCATAAATAATGGGTGTCACCTTGTAAAAGGACAAATGTGTCCTTCAAAATGTAGGATAAATGAATTCTCCATTTAATAAAGAATAATTCTATTTTCATATATTGTTATGTATTCACTGTGTGTATTTTCTATTTAAAGTTTTTATAAGAATTGTTTCAGAGCATATTTGTATTCTCTCTCTCCTACTCTCTGTAAGCATTTTTGGTTTCTAAATATTAGACGTCAAGATCTGTACCAACCTCCCCTATTTTGATCCAAGGATTCAACGATAAATATTATTCCACAAATGGGTAACCATGTCTTATAATATAAGGGATGGGTTGAATATTGTGAAAAAAGAAAAACATATACTCCTAGTTAGATTGGGTCCATAACAATGGAAATGAAGCCCATTTATGTCAAACATATTAGTTGATACTTTACTATGACAATTATTTGAGTGGGAAAGGTGTTTGAAAGCATAATCTCATGGTGGATGTATAATAAAGTAATTCCCCTTGATGTCTCATGTACATCTAATTTCATTGAGCTATAGTTTATTGAACAAGTAGTATCAATTTTAGATAGCATATCAAATGATCACTTTGTTTCCTATAGAATAGCCATAGTAGGCTTTTCTTTCATAATTTTATTTTTAATAAATATTTGTTTTTTCATTCATTCATCTGATAATTTATGGTAGTATATTCTTTGGGCATTTGAGCGGGTGGGGTGGAACATGTTCATCATCAATGCCATTATTCTTAAGTTCACTGACATTTCTCTCAACTCTTGTAGAAGTTTCTTAGTTCTTCTTTATACACCCTTTTATTCTATTTTCCTATTTTTATCATTATTTTAGTGTTTTAGTTTCAACTGCTAAAGAGATAGACTAGCGATGCTTATATTGTATTTTTATCCCAAGATTATCCTTTTTTTATCAAGGCTTTTGTCAAAATTTGAATTTATTGATTCAATATTGAGTCAGTGTATTTTCCATCCCATTCTAATACTAAATATTGCAATTCAAGCTTGGTAAGCTCCATATCTTCACATTCCTCTAAGTTTTTTAGGTCTCTAACGTCTTAATCCATTCATGTGTCTTTGTTGTCTCCACTATTATTGTTTCTTCACTTCATTCATTATATCATTCTTTCCCTTGTTTCTTATAACTGGTGGGATTACTCCTAAGGATTATTGGTAACCTTGTTTAATGTTTCCACCATGTTCTTGGATAACATTTCATTTCAATTACATGATATTTTCCAATGAAATCAACATCCAAGGAGGGTTTTTTACTAGATTTTTTCTTTCTTACCACATTTTCAAAACTCCTAGGTTCTTTCTCCATTGATGATTTAGGGACGGTTAAAATTAATAAATTAAAAATTAAAAATAATATTAACCTAGTATGGAGGATGAGTGTGAACATTTAAATGTTTGTTTGATTAATAATAAAATGTTAAAGTAATAAAAATAATAAAATTCAATTTGTTATATTTTGATTTTGTTATTAACTTTTGAATAGGCTTTGTTACAATAGCATGGGTCAATACCATGGATTATTAATACCACATTCCGAAAGACCATATCCTATTTCACAACCAAAATATTTTATTACAATTGAAGATTCTTAACTATGAATATTCATCCACACTTTGCCTAGGATATTATTAACTTATAAAAAATAGGATTTGTTACAATACCATGGGCCAATACCATGGCTTATCAATACAACATGCCCAAAACACATAAATTATTTCACAGTCAAAATATTTTATATCAGTATGAAAATATTTTTAATCATAGATATTCACATCCATTTTACCATGGATATTATTAAGTTGCAAAGATGCTCCGTTACAATATCATGGCTTATCAATACTGCATGCCCAAAAAACATACCTTATTTGAAAATCAAAATATTTAATAACAATATGAAAATATTCTTAACCATGGATATTCATACGCACTTTACCATGGATATTATTAACTTGTTAATAGGTTTTGTTACAATACCATGGCTTACCAATACCACATGCCCAAAAATCATAACTTATTTCACAATCAAAAAATTTTATAGCAATATGAAAAGATTCTTAATCATAGATATTGACCACATATTTTGTCATTGATACTTATGAATGGGCTTTGTTATAATACCATAGAGAGGGAGAAAATAACAAATACATAGAGAGATAGAGGTGGAGAGAGAGAGAGAGAGAGAGAGAGAGAGAGAGAGAGAATGACAATGGAGAGGTGGTGAGAGAGAGTGTGAGTGACAAGCGAGATATGGAGAGAGAGTGAGGGAGAGGAGAGGGGGGAAGACAAAGAGGATGGAAAGAGAGAGATAGGGAGATAACGGGAAGAGATAGATGGAGGCACAAAGATGGAGGGCAAAGAGAGATGGATAGAGGGAGGGAAATAGTGACAAAGTTGGAGGCAAGAGAGAGAGAGAGAGAGATGGAGGGGAGAGAGGGAAGGAGATAATGATAAAGTGGAAGGGAAGAGAGAGAGATATGTGGGAAAGAAAGAAGGAGGTGGGAGAGAAAGGGAAAGAGAGGAAGGAAGCGAGAGAGGACTCAAGAGAGAGAAGCAGAGAGAGTTGGAGTTATAGGGGGAGAGAGAGGGAGGGAAGAAGAAATATGTAGAGGGAGAAAGGTGGAAGGAGAGAGAGAGTGATAAGGGAGCAATAGAGAAAGAATGAGAGAGGAGAGCAGGAGGGAAGAGAGAGAGAAAATGGCAAGAGAGAGAAAGGGGGAGATAGATAGATATAGTGAGAGAATGTGTATGTTTGGGGGGTGAGATAGAAAGAGGGAATACAGAAGAGACACATAGATACAAATATAGATATTATATAGTATTATATAATGAGTCTAGATCCATCTTAACCCTGGATCTATCAAGCATTCATAGGGATCAAATACTCGAGGTGAAATCCTTTCTTAAAATTTTGCACTCAAAAAATAGGTTCGCACCTCGAGAGATTAGATCCCTCTTAGTTTTATGCACGCAGAAAATAGGTTTTCACCTTGAGAGATTAGATCCCTCCTAACGCTTGATAGATCTGAGGTAAACATGAATGTAAGCTGGTTTAGGAACTATCGGTGAATTTGGAAAAGAACAATTGTAAATTATTTTGCACTAACACTTTTAGATTATATAATCCATTAGAAGCCAGTATAGGTGTACATTAAGATTCACTCATCCAGGTATTCGTTAATACTTTGGTGATTAGGTTAAGATGAATCTAAGATCATTTAGGAAGTATCGATGAAATTAGAAAATGACAACTGTAAATTATTTTACGCTAAACCTTTTAGATTATATAATCCATCAGAAATTAGTATAGGTGTACATTAATATTGACTCATCCATGTATTGATTAGTATTTTTGTGATGGCCTATAGCAATAACAAACAAATCCCTCAGGTTGCAATGAAGGTAATTATAATTAGTTGTTCTTGTTATGATTTCCACTGCCAATATCAATGATGTGATTCCCATGTTGAATCCATCAATGGCTGAAATATTTTTTCTGTTATTGATTGATTGATTAATTAGGAGATTGTTTTGATGAAATTTGTCTAGACATCATTCTATCACATGAACCACATCCATTTCACTTATAAAACCATGTCCCTAATTCAGAAAAGAATGCAGCTGGAGACAAATATGGGTAATACCATGCTTGGATTCATTGTTCTTGTTCTTGCACTTTTATCTCATTCTCTCATTGCTATAATAGTGTCTATGTCAGATTATACTTATCCTTCTGGAAGTGCTTAGGTTGGATTCTCTGCAGTGCCATTTCATTTTGACAGAGCAGTTATTGTGGGTATTCTTTGTGGAGTCTTGGAGTCTTTGTGTGATTTTGCAATAGAAACTCAGGGCATTCTCGTCCTCAAAGTTCACATCATCTGATTTGGATTTACCCCTCTTGTGGAGTCATAAATGGTGTGTTTCTTACACATTTTCACAACTGTCGTTAGCCCAAGGCTTACAACAGTGGATTACTTTGTTCCATTAGTTTTATGAAGGATTAGTTTTTATTGATACTATAGTGTCCCTCGTTTGATTTCATATAATAAGCTAACATTAGTGTATGTATAAAAAAAAATTATGTGCATCTTTCGAATGTATGAATAATTGAGATAATGTGGATGTTTAAGAAAAGAAAAAATATTTATTACAAATCATGGTGTTAAGATTTTTGTGGTGAGTTCACCAGAAATATGAATGGGAGACTCGTACATTTGTTTGTTCGTCTAATTGGTCATAGGTTGTGGAGAAAATGGCTTCTACTTTTGTGGAATTTTGCTTACATGATGTAGTTGCACTATAAATCTATCCTTTTCTAGTGCTATTGATTTGAGATAGTAAACTAAAAGTTCCCAGAAAATGCTTTGACTACTCTCATAAAGAGAATACTTGATGGAAAAAATCTATAAACCATTCATTTTCTAATACAAAATTTGAAAGGAAAAAAGTATTTTGACTGTTTCGTTAAATGGAAAATCTTTAAGACGTGCTATAAATGTAAGTATTCAATAGAAAAACTTTGAATAATTAATAGACTTTCTCATTAATGTTCGTCCTAACACGGTGAGCTTTAGAATAAATATTTGTTTGGGAATGGGATGTATAGGAGCTTTTGTTTCAGTATAAATGATAAATGCTTTATATTAAACTTGCTCAAAAGCATCAAATGTCTATTTT
>APFE030369025.1:1330-52388 GCA_000404065.3 Pinus taeda
ACACAATGTTAAACAGAACATCGTCCGCCAGACATAACCGAATTCCGCTCAGAGCTCTAGCATCCATCTCATCCCATTCATCCTCCGTCATGGAAGCAGGTCTTTTGTTTCTCCCCAACAATGTTTTCGCCACACCTTGTTGAACCAGCAGATCGTGCATCTTCACCTTCCAGATCTCAAAATTATTCTTGCCATTAAATTTCTCAATTTCGAACCGGGCACTTTGATTTTTGGCCATCTTGTATCAGCAAAAAAACAATAATCTCCAATATCCAACCGGCAAAAAAAAATTGCCATGCCTTTGTTTTTACTCAACAAAAAACTGCCTATGCCTTTAAAAATTTTTACACAAAAAAACTGCGTGTGCCTTTGTACTTATGCCATTAAAAAAAAATATAAATCCTTTAAAAAAAAAACTTCAATATCCCTTATAACTCCCTTTTTGTTTAATGGCATAAAAAACCACCACATACATTCACCATTTAACTTATTACCACCACCCATATAACATATGAATCATATGCGTTTACCACCACCCATACATAACATGTTTTACCATATGGGTTAACTTTTTAAACATATATAATAACTCATATATGGCAAACTACGGCCTTTTCTTTTATACGGTGGATGTTGCCATTATATATATATATGCTGATTTATCAAACATATGTATCAACCTATGGGCACATATATCCGTGCTGTTGTAAACATATTATATATATATAATATATCGTCTGTTGTAAAATATTATATATTATATAATATATATCCGTGCAGTTTTAAATTATAACCATGCTGTTTTTTGTTAAATAAAACCCACGTTGTGTCTTTAAATCACCAAACCCACGCTGACTGTTAAATACATCCAGGCAGTTGTAAATCATACCCACGCACGCTGTTTCTTTAAATACCAATTGTTGGACCAGCGATTTTAAAAAACACAAAGGAACGCACCAGCAATTGTATAAAACACCAGCAATTTAAAAAAAATATACCCGGTATAATTTCGCAGCACCGCCAACCCTCAGCACAGTCGGCCAGTAATTCAATACGCACCAGCTCCGCGCAGGTTCAGCGTGCACACGCAGCAACCCTCTGTTAACAAAAAGACTGCTCCACGCACAGGTATAGCATAGCAGCGCTCCACTGCTCCGATCCGCGCCACAGCAAACCGCACCAGCAGCTCAGTCTGCACCCATCCTCGTGTTAGCGCAGCACCTTCAGAACTCCAGGACTTGATCCAACAGTGCTCTGATACCAATTGTTGGATCAGTTGCTCAGCAATAAATTAAACACACAGTAGAAGCAAGCACATAACACAGTGTTTAACGTGGTTCACCCAACCAATCTGGGCTACGTCCACCAAACATAAGCATCAGGAATATATTAATCAAAACTTTGGATATTACATTAAGAAATCCTCACACACTCTTAGCAAACCATCCGAATGGTTGCCTATTATATAGTAGAGAGAATCTAACTGCTCTCACATCAAATTTAGGATGCATTAATTTGCTCCCAACAACCTGGAGATAATCCAGCAACAGATTTCCTATTGTTGTCACCTATAGAGATTTCTGCCTATTTTAGTTTAAACAGAAAATCTCAACAACTTAAGTCAAAAAACCTTTGTTGCCTTTCTACCAAAAAACATATATCTAAAAAAATTAAGTGTAAGATAATAAGACCACTTTAAAAGTTTTAACCATAATTTTTTTTTTTCAATAGTTTTATATGCTATATACATCATTTTTTAAAACAATATATAAAAAAATTTACATAACATGTGCATTGAGGAATTTAGCCCACATTAAAATAGTTTTTTTGGGTGAATATTAATTCATATTAAAAATATTTTTGAAAAATATAAAGTTCACAGAGCTAACTCAATCTTTTTTTTTTTTTTTTACTTTTTTTTTCTTACTTTACATGAAATTATATTAAATCATATGAACAACTAATTAAATATACATAACATATTCTTTTTTTTAAAATTATAATCTACATTGCTTTTCATAAGAATATATTAACCTGACCTTAATACTAAACTGTAAAATAAATATTTAGTAAAAATATATACTTACACATCACTTTAATACTAAACTGTAAAATAAGTATTTGGGCCTAATAAATACATAACACTAAAAGTCTCTGTCCTTAATAAATACATAACACAAATTTGAATTCTAAATGAACCTGTCATTCTACGGCTACTAGTATCATAGTGTTTATAGATTCGCATCACATGAAGTCCATACGCCATTACTCAACCCCTCATCTCATTAGCTAAGTTTAATCCTACCCTCTTCCCTTTATTTCTTAATTCCAAGTTTACTTCTAACTACTTCCCATTTATTCCTTTAATCCAAAGAAAGGGAGAATGTATTAATTGTAAAACGCCACCATTGCCATTATAGTCATAGTCAACATACACATACGCAACGCTAGAGCCAAGGCTCTGCAGTTCCATCTCACAAGCAAAAACTCAATGTGATTCAATCGAATTTGTAGCCATGTACATACTTCCATCTCTCACAGTCGTGGCTGGTGGCTATAATACCAATGGTTGGTACTAATAGTCAATCATGAAACAAATTATATGGATAACTTGTTTATAATGCAATTTTTTGAAAGCTTTTCCAGTGGGTTTTTCTGGTCAAAATCTGGTAGCAATTTATTGGAATATCAAATTTGATAGCTAGTTTCTGCACAATCAATGTGTCTCAGGGGTTTTTTAGGGCACTGAATCCAAATATGCAATTAAAAAACCATTTTAATTGCAACAAATCAAGATTTAACCTCACGTTGTTTACTTCAACTTGCTAATTTTACCCGCACTGCCAAAAGTCCACGGGCAGTCAAAATCTTGAAAGCGTTAGCACTCAACTAATTTTTCAAAAACAATGGCGAAATTTTACCAAAATTAAAATTTAGGGGGTTGGATTAGTTTTTATTATGATTATTTGTGCAAGGAACTTTAAATCAGAAATTATATTAAATAAACATTATGATAATAACAATTGTGTTCAATTTAGATTTGTAGTTCTCAAATTTCTCTACTATTTAATCATGAACCTTTTAAGTAATTTTAATCCCCGATATTACTTATTTATTATAATAAAAATATATTTTTAATAGAGATTATAATGGAATTTTTCAGTTTTATAAAACTATTAAGAAAATATTCGTTAAAACATTTATTTGTGATAATGGATGTTTTTTATCACAAATGAAAAAAATTGGGAAACGAAAGTAGTTTTACGGGATGTTTTTTTGCATTGCACTTCATGGAACAAGTAACATTGGTGTATTATATATATATATATATATAATTATACATGAGACCGCATATATAACTAAACGCATTGAGGCGTTGGATGCAAAGAACACTCGTGTCCAAAATGTATAATGTCCTGATGTTTATATATCAAAAAATGCTCTAGTGCATTCATTTAAAGAATGACATTGGGGCACATAAAAAATAATTGCAATACCAATGCTTTTGTTAAACTACAACGTTGATGCGTATTGTTTTTTTAAACGCACCAATGCATTAATGGTATAAAATGACCGATGTTGTTAATTGTAATAGTGCACTAGGGCCAAAAATAATATTTTGTAGAACTGTGGTGTTATTTCTATGAAAGCACTAGTGTGTTAAGAATTATGATGCATATGGGCGTCAATTACAAAGAATACCGGTACTTGAAGAACTAAATGCTTCGATGCTGTCGTTTTCAGAAAAAAATCGGTCACGCAAAAAGATGTAATCACAGTGTTTTTATAAAACATAACGCACCAATGCTTTTTATGTTATGGGCGCACCCAATTTTTGTGTGAAATTCTATTTTTTGGAAACATTGACTTGTGACAGTGCAATTATTGTAATTTTTTAAATCCATTATTCATAAAAAAATTGACATATATCCTATAACAATATTCATATAAATTAAACTTTCATTAGTGCATTTGTATATGACGTTTGGATTAATTTGTTATATTATCATATTTTAATCTCTTCATTATAATATTTAATCAATGGTGTAATATTTAATCATCCATGTATTTAATCACCGGTGACAGTAGATGTTTTAGTGGAGATTATAACGAAACTTCATCACAAATGAAAAAATTGAGGACGTCAAAGGTTTTAGCCGATGTTTTTTTTTTTGTAGTTCACTTCAGAGAACAAGTAGCACTTGTGCGTTATATACATAAAAGAACCAGATTGCATACATAACTAAAATCACTGAAGTGTTGAATGCAAAGAACACAAGTGCCTGACATGTATACCTTGGTGCTTATATATCATCAAAGACTCTGGCGCATTCTTTTAAGGAACGACACTGGGGAACGTAAAAAATATTTTCAGTCTCGATGCTTTTGTTTAAATTTATAGCGCTAATGCATATTATTTTTATAAACGCAGCAGTGCATTAAGGATATAAAATGAATGGTCTTGTTAATTTTAATAATGCATTAGGGCTCGAAATAATATTTTGTAGGACCAAGGTGTTAGTTCTATAAAAGCACTGATGCTTTAAAAATTACAATGCATCGGGGCGTTAATTGCAAACAATACGAGTGCTTGAAGAACTAAACACCCTGGTGCTATCATTTTAAAAAAAGGCATCGATCATGAAAAGAACTCACCACAATGCTTTTATATAACATAACACACTCATGTATTTTTCTGTTATGGATGCATCGATTTCTTGTATGAGATTTTCTCTTTTTTGGGAACATTTGCATGTTTATTCAACGAAAAATAAACATATATCTTATAAAAGTATTTATTTAAATTAAAATTTGATTAGTGCATTTTTTATATGATGTTTGGATTAATTTGTTATATTATCAGATTTCACATCTCTTCATTATAATACTTAATCATCCATATATTTAATTAGTGATATAACATTTCATAGCGACATTGGATAACACAATAGATTAAATTAAAATATATTTTACTTTATATCAATAAGAAATTATTTGTCATACAAAATGAGATTGTTATTGATAACTCTTTGTCTTTCAATTGGGACATTATGTTCATTACATTAAACAAAATGTTTGGTTTTCACAAACTGTTATTTCAAAAAATACAACAGGTCATATTATATCCAAATAAATCATCATTCTTTACTGGAACTATTTTGAGTGCTTGAGCTACTTCCATAATTTGGGTTATTTGAAGAAATGTTTTGTTGATTGCATCGAATTTTTTCTTCTTCTTGATCTCGTTCTATATGCAAACATAAAAATAAAGTGTAATGAGTGTATCTACACTTGTGAGAATAATGAAAATTGAAATTAATAATATACATCAATGTAAATCGAGTAGTAATGTACCATAGCGAGAAGTGACCCATAAATTGTGCACATGATTTCAAAACAAAGTCTCATGCCGTGTTGCAACAAGTCTTCTACATGCATAGTTCCATATATTGTTTCTTGCATGTTTTAAAATTTATTATAAATCGTAGATTTAATATAAATGATTTTTTTGTTCTATTAATTATAAACTCAGACAAGTAAAAAAACATAGATACTTACAAATTCTACATTTAATTTTTGATATGCTAAGATATATTCATGACCCATATTTAACCCATTGTCAATCATTTCTTCCGATGTGTTTTCATTGTATATTAACACTTATTTGAAGATATTGAAAGATGGATGTTGTAAAATAAATTAAAATATACAAAAATGAAACCTTAAGGTGTTATAAGAAAATATTTACAATTACTCACAAGTTTTGATATCAACCATTTTCTTCCTTGTCATCATGTTTTATGTGCTGAATGAGATCCATTTAGTTTTTTTTTTTTGCAAAAAAATACTTGAAAATCAATATTTAATGCTAAATTAGCTTTTTATATGTACAAATTCAATCATGACTACATACATTTGAAGCACGTTGTTGTTAATATGGCTCCTCATGTGATGCAATTATGTCCATTTCTTTGACCATCTCCTTGTACACTTTTTTGGACATTCCTACTGGTATGTTTCGCATATGAGCTCATTGATCGTTTGAGATTTTCATAATCTTCCCGAAAAAAGAAATAAACTATTTTTCTATTGATACATGAAAACTAAATATAATGAAATTGATATTAATAAGTGAATGGTTTGTAATAATACATACATGATTCTAAAAATTCATTTCAATTAGGAATCTTACCTTTTGAATAACTTTTTTGTTTTTGTTGTATGTTTTTGATATTGCAAGTCTAACATATCTCATTGACTATTGTTTTGGAATTGCTTTCTATAGTTTATATAAAATTTGGTTCTTATAATCATTGGATTAATTTTTGTAATTGTAAGTCGCAAACACGTCTATATATTTGTTCCACTAGATCCCTCATAGTTTTGTAAAAGAATCCCTTCCTTTTATTAGCCTATAGCATCACTCTAGATGGGGTAAAAACCAATTCATGTTCATTTACATGTACTACAATTTTTATTTTCTTAGAACGACATTGATCTTTTCCTTCCTTGTTTTTCTCCATAGAATGTTAAACATATATCAATTAATAGATTCTTTGAAACATGTTTTCTAATATTCTTAAGTATATTATTAATGAAAAATGAAAGAAAAAAACTCACATTGAATAATATTTTTTCATTTCCTTGATTCATCATTATGCAATTTTTCTATCATATTTTTATGCTCTTATGCAATTAGATTATAAATAATCTTATTGAACTTCTTCATTTTATGGCTCTCCTCGATACACACTAACCAATAGATATTAGTTAAACTTACATATAATTCAAATATATTAATTTTGTAAAGAATTTACAAAGAACTTGCATTCTCTGCTCTTTTCAATATCCTATTATTATGTTGGTCAATATTTTGTTACATGAAACATGCTTGGACATTTTTTGTCAATATACAACTTTTACCATTTAATACAGAAGCCACTAAATATATGTTATACGTATATTAAATAACTTTCACCCAAAAAGAGCTCTAGTAGCTGTGTGTATGTCTTATTAAATGCACGAGCCAATTAATTGTTCAGCACCATCAATGAAGATTAACTTTTTAAAATAAATTTAAATTATGACGATGTGATTTAAAATGATAAACGCACTGCAATGACTTAACAATGCTATTTTCTAGAGGCATGTTGATGTGTTATATTACACCGAGTACAATAATGAACAGATTGGACAAAACTGACAGTGTTATTATATACTAGTGTGTTGTATTAGATAGGTTTTTTCGGTGCATTATATTACACGGGGCGCACCATGGAACATATATCCATTTTTTTAAAAACAAACAAGACCGAGAGGGTTTGGATCTGATTTAATAAGTGACCCCTCTACTTTACATGTCTTATATATAGCAAGTACATAAATTGATTAAATCTAAAATGCCTAAAATGAAAAAGCTTAATTGTGAAGTGATAGAGGGAGTTAAATTCTAAGGTGAAATTTTATAGTCACGTAAGTACGAAGAAGCAATATTTTAAGGTAAGTATTGATTTTTTTTGTTAATTTTAATAAATTTAAATAAGAATAGATATCATAAAAATTAATAGTAAAATCAATATTAATTATTTTATCAAACAATGTTTTTAATTTTTATTTTCAGAATTGTGAATAAATATAACAGAAGTTGTAAAAATATTTAATAATAAAATTTAAAATTTTTGCTATCCAGGGTTTTGAGTGAAGCACCATACCTTTTAAATCTTGATCTTTTTGTGGTTCCAAAATAGTTTGCTTCTACATAATGCTAGCAGTATGTCTCTCTTGCAAATGATCGTTATTTTAATCAAATACTAACAAAAATTGTAAAAAAAATTATTAGTAAAATAAATAATAAAATTTAAATTTTTTACTATGCAAGATTTTGAGTGAATCACCATACATTTCGGCTTCTAATTTTGTGAATAATTTTGTTGCTACAATATATTTTGTTGCTACATAGTGATCCTCGTATGTCTCCCTTTCAAATCACTCCCTTGAAATTTTGGGAAAAATTATGAAATAATGAATACTTTTTTACTATTTAAATGACTTTAGGAAATTAAATTTCAAAAAATCAATTGTCCTTCACTTTTTAATTTAAAAAATAAGAAGAAAAAGATAGTAAATTTTTCACTTTATCCTAACATCGGTGTGTTTGATAGTAAATAGCACAAGTGTGTTTGTAAGAAAAGCATACTGACATTGTCGGGGTGCAACACATTTTCAACGCACCGACATTATATAATTTTTTTTGAAATCCTAAAATGGTGAGATTAATTTTTTTAAGGCAATGGTGTAGTTTGTATTTAAATGCATCAATATTTTAACACATTTCATTTTTATTTTTAAAACTCTGGAAACTTTTGCGTATCGGTGATATCTTTTTTTAAATGCATTGGTGTATTTTTGTACAAGAGCACTGATATGATAACATATTTTATATTTTCCAAAATGTCAAAAACTTTTAGGAGTATTATTTGAATGCCCTAGTGATGTTATGATTTAAACACATCGGTGTGATTTGTTCTAATAAATGCACCATTAGGGATTAAAATTTATCTAAAAATCATTTTCACATAAAATGCCATATTAATCTCAAATTATTCTTTAGGACACATCCACATGAATTATAGTAATTCATAATATACATTTTCTGCTTAAAACCTTCTTATTCTTAAAAATTGGTTTGAAAACTATATTGAAATTTATATTGTGATTATATAGTTCTCGAAATTAATTTTAGATATCCATACAATTTTATTTTAAATTTTTCTCAAAAGTAGGGACAAAGCCAATAATATCAAATGAACAATTCTTTAAATTCTAGCTCGTTCCATATTGTTGATCAAGTCCTTCTTGGATTTTTCCCTTTCCATCTCTAGTAAGTTCATTTTTTATTTATATTTCAATTATCTTATATGTTTCTTTTTTTTTAATCCATGCCAATTTGAATAAAAACGCATCCAAATTTGTAGGATCCTAATTCAGAATCGAGTTCAAATGCAAAAAAAATTCCTCCATTTCAAAAATGTTGGAAGCTCTTATCAAGAGCATCATATTGTAAGTAGTTGGTAGATGAAAATAGACAACCTCTTCACCCTACCAATTAGAACATGGCATCTTTCATTCACAATCCTAGATCAACAATGGTAATACTTGTTCCATATAATGTAATTTCAACAAACTAATTGCGTTGACTTCTTACTAATATCATTCATATTGTATTAGTGACGTTCAATATTTTTTAAAATTATGATTCTGATGATGATAAATGACCCACCTACCATCTTCTAGTGCACCCCACTACAACGTCAACTCAAGAGATGGTTGCATTAAGAGCAAGACTTGGAGAGGAAGCATACAAAGAATGGTTGAATCAACCACCTTTTCAATTCCCACAACATCTAGATTCACCAATTAGGAATGACTACAACAATAGTAGTTCTTCATAACAAGTGGAAAATGGAGGAAATCAAATAGAGTTTGTTATGGATGATTATTTATCGGATATGACTGCAATGGAGGAAATGTTGTTTAACACATTCCAAAATGATGAGTTAGGGGATGATGCTCATATCATTAATACATTATTTGAAAGCTTGAAATATGCTTCCACCACCCCTCCCTTTGGACATGGCAGGAAGGCAAATTCTACTCAACTTGGGACAACGATGTTGTTGTACAACTTGAAAGGAAAGCTTGGCATGCCGAATGCATATTTATTGGAAATATTGAAGTAATTCACCCATATGAATGCTCAAGTCCCTTATATTTTGTTAAATCTTGTCATACGATCATTATTAGAAATGGTTGATTTTATGAACATGAAATATTGACATTGTACAATTATATTCCCCATCAATTGTAGGTTACTCAAAGATAAAGTTATTTTGAGTGATAATGTCTTGGCTCGTAGCTACGAAAGGGAAAATAAATTATTGAAATTTTTTTCTATTGAGTCCATATCATATCATGCATGTCAGGATGATTACCTCCAATATAGAGGAGAATATGCAGAAAAAGAGGTATGTCTAAAATTTGAGCATGAATTTTCTTTTCAATGGTACTTATAAATAAGTTAAATTAATAAATATTTTATGGCTAATAATCAAATGATAAATAATGTGATGGCGATTAAGAGGCATTTGTTTGACTTTCAAATAGACTTGGTGATGCATTTTTCTTTCTTATTTGGATTATGTAAAATAAATATCTATTTTTATGTATTTATAAGTAAATTATTTAAAGCAGACATGGCTTTATCATTATGAGCATGATGTAATATTAGCTAGGAGAAATGTGAAAACATGAATTTTAGTGACTATATTGTGATATATATCTGGAAAAAAAATTATTTCTTGAGTTGTTCATTAATAAATAATCAAATTTATTAAGTGTCAAAAGCTTAAATCTAATATAGTATGATTTTTGTATTACTTAACTTATATTTGTTATTAAAAAGTGTTAAATTTAAACCAATACAACAGCGACTAAAGAACCAAACTATCACCAAAATGATATAATATCTTTATTATTATAAAAAGGTTCACTTGCCTCTTTAAGGGAGAACTTCCAATAGAGCAAATCCACAACTACAAGTAACTTCACAAGTCTTATTTTACATTTCTTGATCCTCATATTTAGAGAGAGAAATTTCTAATTTACATTGGTAAGAGTTTCTATGAATATTAAATTTAGATTGCATTGAAATCTCATAACTTCAGTAATAAATTAAATTTCACAAAAATAGATTTTTTTATGTTATACTAAATATAAATTAATTATAAAGATTTATGGCTTAACTTTTTAAAATTTAACAACACATTTAATTTTATAAACCAATATTGAATTGGCTAAATTAAATTTTTGAATAATTTATTATTAATATTATTTTATATTAAAAATTGATTGAGTTACACATGTTGGTTTTATTAAGAACTAACTAAATTATTTTACCTTTAATTATTTTTCTTATGATTATTGAAGTATTTTACTAATTAATTTAGAATGAATGAATGATCTATCTAAGAAATATAAAAATATTTATCATAATTTTACAATCGTAGTTTTAACTATACTAAACTTTATAATTTATAAAAATATCTTTTCATTCTTGTTAATGTAAGTCGTTTTGCATGCAATTTCATATATAAAAGTTTGATATAAATTCACTAATACATAATCTATAATAAATATTATTTCATAAAAATAAACGTAATGATGATAACCATCTAACAAAAATAAACATCATCTACGATATACATCCAAATTCACTACCAGCCTCTAAGTATATAAACCTCTAACACATAAAAACGTCATTAGCTAGCACACAAATCTAATAATCTAAAAAGGCATCATCATGGTGATTACATCTAACAAAACTAAAATATTGTAATCTAACATCGTCCCCGCACACATCCTAAAACTAATATACATCTCATGTCAAATAATTACTATCACATACACATTTATCTACAAGCACATTAAATCAACATATCTAACATGACCTAAAAATATACCCATCAACACCAACATATAAATTAAGTACACAAACAAGAACAAAAAAAATGCACCATATATGTATATATATATATATATATATACAAACAAGTCAAATAACTACAATCAAATATGTGATATAATAGATGTAGTAGTGCCAACTTGGTATGTAGTAGAAGACGATGGATGGTCAACTATTGTGTCAACTTTTATCGAACTCTGAGGTGGAGGAGGAGGTGGTTGGTCAGCTATGTCAGGAGAAACATAAGGCACATCCTCTAGCTCTAGCATCTGATAATTAGGTGATTAAGGAGGAGGTATACTACTAAGAGTATCACTGACACCCTAACCATGTTCCGGTGGGGTAGTACTACTGAGAGAATTATAATCACCACCATCATGATCACCACCCTCATCATCACGATCACCACCTTCATTTGACATATATGTCGTTGCATGCCCTGCATCCCTCATCGCTTCTAGTCGGCTACTGGCTCTAACAATATAATACATAAGAGATCTCATCTCATGTTGACAGACCCTGTAGAGATCAATGAACCTAGGATTTGTGCAGATGTCTCGAGCCCTCATAGGGAGAACTCCCTCCTTAAACAAAACATTGGCCAAACTGTCGTAGTAGTCCATCCAAAATCTCATACCCACCCTGTGGGCCAAGATGCCCACGCCCCCCTAAGGATGTGCTTCACCTTATTGGGCCTCACTCATGTCCTCATCTCCTCCATCTGGTGGGGGAGTGTGCATGTCCCTATGGAATGTGCCAATGTCTACAAAGTATATAATACATAACAATAATTATATAATTTCATTAAATAATTTAATAAAACAAGGTAAAGAATGTGCTAGAATAATCTTATTCTAATTAATTAAACAATAAAATGAAACTATATTAATTTAAAAAAAAACACTAATATTACCTATATCATTTGGAGGATCAATAGGTGTAAACAGGATGTTGGAACACCGTTACAATCAATCCCCTTGTATGGAAATGGCAACAAGATAAGTTCATGGTAAAACACACTTGCTAGTAGCGCTAGTGGCTAGGCAAAAATCTTGGTCAGATAGTGCGACATGCCACTCTTAGGTATCATTTGGCCCCACAAACACATCTAAGACTCAATCCTCTTCCTAGGAAGGTAATGTTCAAATGTAGGCCTCGTCTCTAAAAACCTCTCAAAAAATAAACAAAAAATCTCTAAAGCGAAATGGAAACTTGCCCTCCCATTTATCATCACACGAAATCTATCTAAAGACATACAAAACTACCTTAAAAAAATGGTTGAAAATTTGATAGATTGCGATGCCTTAATAAAAGAATAGACATAATACGAAATAGGGAAACTAATATACTTCCCATCACTCCTAAAGTGTGCAATGGTGGTGACTGATAACGAGAGGCACCTAACCTCCTATGTAGAAAAAGAAGAAATCCGTAGTTGTCCACCATGCGCCTGAACAATGGACTACATGAGGCCCAACATATCTTAGAGAGTAGGCAAGTTGAGTCTTTGTTGCCACCCGATGGGGGATATAAGGGAACTAGGGAAAATCCTCCCCTCTCCCGGATAAGCTAGTGATAAATTATATTTCCTCCTCAGATCACCTATACCATGCCTCAAGAATGTCATGGAAATGTTTCTCTTGGACACACCATTGGTGGATCAAATGTGCCAACAAGACAAAGTGTGCTTTTAGGGATGTAGCCTACTCATAGTACTTGAGGATTCCTATATTCCTTAAGAGCGCTTGGGTCGTTGCGCTAATAAGGAAAGGATATAAGTCCCTCTCCCTCTCTTTGGCCTACCATAGTCGAACCATATTGTATTGGTCTTCCATTTACTCCTACTCTCACTGTTGACATCTCTGCTACATGATTTACATATAGAAAACATCAGCGTCAGAAATAAAATAATTTTTTTTATTAAATGGAAAATGTATTTATAAATATGAAAACATAACCTCCAATAAAAAAACAAAAACCTTTGGTGCGCCCAAAAAATAGTAATTCATCATCATTAGTGCACTATTAAACACAACTGCACTGACATCTGTGTGCACATATATATGACACACCATTGTTGGTTCACATATTTAAATTTTCATTGTGGTGCATTTCACTTATGCACGAGTTAGCACGTATAACCTTGTCACAATAGAATAGAATGTTCAGGTTATCAAACACAACGAACTATATTTTTTAATATTATTTTTGCGACGCATTGGGAAAATATAAATGCATTGAGTGTAACCTAAAATGTATGCAATAACGTGCAATTTATAGCTTTCTCAATGCACTTTCATTTATAAAATCCATCACAACAATAATGGTGCACAATGTTCACCCACTAAACTGTGGTGCACCCTCTAAATTTATAGCATATACTATTATCGATGTGCGTCAAAAATATCGAGCACACTATGAAGGATTTTATTTTGAAAACAATAGTTTTTTTAAGTTAATTTGCATTTCTAACCCACTAAAAAATTAAATTAGTGAGAAACATAAACATTACCTGGAAATTTACATGTCATGGAGGCATTGTTGACACATAATTGACAAAAACAAGTTCCACCATCATTTTAGAAAATTAGAAAGCCACGCACTGAGCACAGTATAGAAATATAATAACTAAAAGAATCATCGAATTCAAGGCACTTACGTGAGGTAAGAGTGGCACTGGTGCTTGAGAGCTCTCGAGACTACAACATTGTAGATGGAAAAAATAAAATTTATGGCTGAGAGGTTTTTTTTATTTAATCCTCCTCTAGTGTGTTACTATAACCGCACCGGTGCATCACGTATCTAAGAGCATCATGTTTTTTGAAATTTAAAAACCTTTAATGGTGCTTTTGTTAAGATGCCCTCGGGCGTTCTAATGTAGGTACCACACCTGTGCTTTGTTAGACTATAACACCACATTTTCTTTTTTAAATTAAAAACCACCTAGCAGTGCTTTTTAGAAGACACCTTGGGGTGTTTTAATACATTAAGAACACATGTGCTTTGTTGGAATATAGCACCACATTTTTTGAAATTAAAAAACTATAGCGCTGCTCCTTCTAGGTATGCACCAAGGCATTTTACTACAAAAGGGCATGGATGTTATAGATGTATATAACATTGAAATTTTTTAAAAGTTAACATTTTTTTAGTGCTACTGATTATTCAAGCACCGGTGTGTTTTTTTATTTAGCACATCCTATTTTTTTATTTTATAAAAATAAATATTCGAGGGGGCACCATTTTCTTTTTGGCATCGGTGCTTGTATGGACAGTAAAGCACTGACGTATTTATACATTATAGAGACACTGTCAAAAAACTATCCACTAGAACAAGCACTGGCCACCTCCACTACGAACGGATTTTGGGCTATTTTTACAGAGGTTTCCGCAAAAAACCACCTCTAGAAGGTATTTTCCTTGTATTGATTTCTCTTAATCACTCATTATTAGGTAAACTTATGTGGTTGGTCCACTTCATTACATTGGTAATTGAGACATTATTTATAAATCACTCGGAGTTATTCCTTCAAAAGTTTTCTTCAAAAACTATTTTATTTTGAGTTTTCCGAAAAACAAAAAAGGTTAATTTAATTTATCATTGATTGCAATCATTTTCATTTTATTGTTTTTTTGCGTATCATTTTTAGTTATTTGTTAATATTAAAAAATATGAAAAAACATAGATTTCATAGATAGTTGATTTAAAGGTTGGAAGTTAAGTAAAAATTTTATTTTAACTATCCCATTTTATAATGACTTCAAGGCTCTAACACTTTATACTCTCAAAATCACTATATACTCTCAAAATCACTACAATCAATAAAAGGTTGCAGGCCTCCAAAATTTAAATATTATTGAGTTACCAACATTTTCCATTTGGTAGAATACATGAACCCTTTGCAACCTACCCACTTAGGACAATTGTTTGCAAGTTCCATCATAAATCTTGATAACCTTGTTTGTAGTAAGAGCTTCAACTTCATAGTTCTCATATATCATCTTTAGTAGGAATTTTAATTGCAATAAAAATTAGTGATTTCCTTTGTTACCATACAAAATGCTCACTAGATACTTTACAAGAAGCAATCCATGGCTATATTCTTTCCCTTAGAAAGTCATCACTAGATATTGCTACTAGAAGTCAACTTTCTTTGTATTATTATGTTCAATTCTAATTATGTTGCTTGCAAGTGTGGCATTGGCTAAACAACCTAAATAAATGTCTTTTTCCTCGATTCTCAAACACAATACCTTCTTTTGTATGAAACTATTAAAAAAAAACATTAATGATTAACTTTAGCATACAGTTAGTGCATTAATCAATAAAAAAAAAATAGCTAAATAGAGTCTACATATAAAGAATAACTTTGTGTCATTTTTCAAATATAATATTATCATTAAAATTCCATGAAGGCTAACTTTACGAACTCGCCCCCCGATCTGCTATCCCTTGAGATCCACTCCTCGCGTGCCCTGTAGACTGCGAGCGCGACCGCACGCTACCGCCCTGATCCCTGTGGACATGTACGCGCGGGGCTCTTCTCCATTCTGCAGTAGGCTTGGTCCATGGAGGATTGAGCTGCTCCTGCTAGCTTTTGTTAGGCCCGTCCCCTAGGGCTTGCATCCATGGAGGTGTTGGGCACTCCCCAGGCGCCTATTCCCCCTACTCCTCCACCGATCTCTTCAACTGAGGCTTTTAACCGGCTTTTGGAAGGACTCCCAAAGAAGAAGAATGTTGAAGCTGTGAAATTCGTTAAGAAACTGGATGATATTCCAGAGATTTCTCTTCCTCTGGAAACCCCGATTCATGTTGCATTGTCTTTGACCGAGTGAGCTCTCATCGGCCAGTTCCCTGGGCTATGGCCATCCCCAAAAACCACTGAGAGCTAGGTCAATAGAAACTGGGCGTCGTTGATCAAAGAAAGTGTGACCTCATACCTTCTAGGGAGAGGATTCTTCCTCTTAGAATTCACTTCAAAGGACAACAAAGATCTGATCTTTCGAAATGGCCCATACTTCATGGGCCCTTAGGGACTGTACCTGAATAAATGGACTTCAGACTTCGATCCAGCAGTAGATGTACCCAAAGTAGTCCCGGTGTGGGTTAGGCTTCCAAATCTCCCAGTTCATTGCTGGAATTGGGATTCTTTGATGCACATTGGAAACACCCTGGGGAAATTCATAGATCAAGCGAACAACAAGGATCAATATGATTGTGCCAAGATCTGCATAGAGGTAGATCTGGAGGTGGGGCTGCCAAAGGCCATCAAAATCAATGTCGGAAGTTGGACACATATGCAGAAACTAGACTATGAACAGTTTCCCTTCAAATGCCGGAAATTCCATGTTTATGGTCACTTTGCCAGAAGCTGCCTGGCCATCAATGAAGTTGTGCAAGGGAAGGAGCATGGTTGGAACCAAGTCAAACGATCCAAATATTCTTCTAAGTCACAGAAGTCGGGAGGTACTAACGACAAAGGTCCTCACTAGGCCTTTGCTCAGCAGATCTCGCCCAAGACCGCCCCAAAAAACAAGTTCGATCCTCTTAACTCACAGCCAGAGGATACCCATGAAGTCGTGGTCCAAAAAGCAGTGTCTCCAGAAAAAGGTAATCTGCCTATCTCTTTCAAGGATGCAGGCGTTGCAGAAAGCTCAAAAGGAACCCCTGTCGAAGTTGAGGAAGAGGACCAAGAATCGGAAGACTCAGAGGAGGAAGGAGAAATAGGTGATTCCCAAACCTCTATAAGGAGATCCACAAGAGGGCACAAAATAGATTGGGAGAAAAGAGAGCAAGAAACGTACAAGGACAAGTTATAGGGCAGCCAACCAACTCTGGAGAGGTTGTTAGCAAAAAAGTTGAAGATGGCAAGAAACTAGCAGCAAGGCTCCAAGGGAGGCCAGCAAAGCAAAGGTAAACAATGAAAATAATCTCTTGGAACTGTAGGGGTATGGGGAGAAAAATCAAAGAAGATGCTATTTCAAGATCAAAATCCAGGCATGGGGATTCAACCGGCTAAATATAGCGGGCAAGTCAGTCCTTATCAAAGTCGTTCTCAGGAGTCTCCCCTTATTTCAGTTCTCAGTGCTCCTGGCTCCAATCGACATTCTTCAGAAAATGGACCAGCACATTTGAAATTTCTTTTGGAAGGGAGGCAAACAAAATGAGAGGAAAATCCCTCTTGTTAAATGGGATACTATCCTCAAGCCGCAGATGGAGGGAGGTCTAAATTTCAAGAACCTATCCTTGCAGAACATTGCCATGGGAGCCAATATTATCTGGAAAATTATTGCGCCCAAGCCTGGATGGGCCCAACTAGCGCTTTAGAGGAAATAGTTCAAAGCCGAGAGGATTAGATGTCTGGATGGACCTCTCCCCCAAGGCATGTCTCCATTTGCTAGACTCTTCTCCAAAGTAGCCCTTTTGATCTACTCTAAGGCTTACTGGATCCCTAGAAATGGAAAAAAATAAACATTTGGACAGATTGCATCATGTATCACGACCTGATTGGTGACTATCCCTCCATGAAGGTGCTGAGAGAATGGTTGACTGCTTCAGGAAGATCCACGCTGTGGGACATATCCACGTGGGCTGGGATGCGTTGGGCTTGCTGGAGTTTTATCAACTTACCTTCGGAACTCCTTCAGGACTCCATCTTCCTTTGCATTATGCTGAACGGAATTGCCCCCTCACACATCCGCGAAAAAGATAGGCGTGGCTGGGGCACTTTCACTGCAGATTTCACTGTTGCCCATGGATACACTAATCTTGCCTTGACTCTAAATGTCCCTCGTGATCTGGCTCCATGGAAGGCAGTTTGGGGCATCCCCTCACTGCCCAAAATCGACATGTTCTGTTGGCTCCTATGCCACAGAAAAATCCTTACCAATGACAATCTGCAGAGGCATGGATTCTATGGCCCATCCAGGTGTTCCCTGTGTAGAGAGAATGTGGAATGTGCAATGCACCTCGTCTTAAAATGCAACTTCGCTGTGCAGGTCTGGAGAGAGCTGATGGATCATTGGAACCCCAAGTTCGATATCCCTGACTCCATAACTAAACTATTTGCTAATTGGTAGAAAAGTTACCCCGGTCCGCCCCCCAAAAACACAGTGATTAAAGCGGCTTGGTCTTCCATCCTCAAAAGTTGCTGCTGGCAGATCTGGCTAGAGGGAAATAGCAGAATTTTCAGAAGCATCCAACACAATGTCAAGGTGGTAGCAGCTAAGATAAAGTTCTAGTCGAAATAATGCCTGGGAGATCAAAAAGACGACTCTAATCTCAATCAACTAGATATTTTTTAGGGGGCCTCCTTAAATCTGCAATTTCACCAAGCCGTCAGAAACACCTTCTCTGCCGAGGAATGGCAAATAAGGCGAAAAATAAGGAAGAATTTCAAGACTGGATCTCCAACCAAAAGGTGCACACTCTCTTCTTTGACGGGGTAGCAAAAGGAAATCCTGGCAAGGCTGGGGTAGGAGGAGCTATTAAAAACACTGAAGGCATATCGAACCACAAATTTGCTTGGGGTCTGGGGATCAAATCCAGCATTCAAGCTGAAGCATTGGCCCTCTTCCAAGGTCTCAAGTTGCTCTTAAAATTGGAAATCAAGGAGCCAAACATTTTTGGAGACTCCCAAGTGATTATAAAACTCATGGTGACCAACTCTACCCCTCGGGACTTAAGATTAGCAAGGCTAATATATAAAATCAGAAGCTTGGGGAAGCTGTTCCAAAACCTGAAATACTTTCATGTTCTGAGAGACAACAACAAAGAAGCTGATCTTGAAGCTAATAAAGCTGCTCTTCTCTTTGCCAGGGAAATGGTAAGAGACGGGGACGAAACATAGGATTCAATTCCATAATCATCTCAGCTGATATGTTTTATTCTTTGCTACTAAATATGTTTTTCTGTATCTACAAGCTTGGGCAAATCACAGAAATCAACTAATTTCTCAACCCAAAAAGAGCTGGAAGCGGAATACAAGCCCCACAGTACTTCAAGAGGTTGACTCTATTTGGATTTGGCTCACTCTCATTTGTAATCTGAAGTCTGGCATTTAGGCCACTCAATTAATACAATTCATAACCGTTTTGTGAAAAAAAAATATTCCATGAAGGCTAGACAATATCCATGAACTTGATGGAATGCACTACAAAATCAAACCGCTAATTTATAACAAATGGAAAGTTCACAAATAATGAAAAGAACCTTCAACATAATAATCAGACCTTACATGAGGATTCATATCACTCAATATAACACACTAGGCTATTGCTGTCACTTCATTGTTTTGTTGAGAAAATTGTAAATGGAAACTTGGAGTAAACTAAATTGTTGCGGATGAGTATAACAAGTAAAATCCTTAGATTTTCATGTAATAGATTAGTGAATAAATGGTATTTGTATCTCTATTCTAATTTTTTAAAATCATTATCTAGTCATGATTAATTTTTCTTTTGTATTTTTTAACGTAAGGAGATAAGAAAATGAAAATATAAAGAAAAAATAAATGAACATATATCATACTAAATTCGTACTAAGAATACAAATATAATGTATTAGTTTAATAAAATCCAAAATTTAATATCTTTACCTTGCACGATTATTATATGATAGAAGCATAGAGTTAATACAAGAGTGCATACGTTTGTATTTATGCATTAGCCTCTTTTTCTCCAAAGATATAACTACCTCTAACTTGGCTTTCCTCAACAAAGCAATGTTTTAGAAACCCTTCATGAGCTTCTCCTCAAAAGTACCTTAATAAAGAGTTGGTCCCAAGTTAAAACCCCTTGGAGATGAAGCTTCTCAAGTGCTCGTGGACATTACTAAAGAGTGGGTTGGAACTTAAAAACCCTCATAGATGATGCTTCTTACGTGCTACTAGTTCTCAAAGTCGACCTAAAACTGGAAAGGTTGTTGTTAGCTTCCCTCTTGCGACTGTAGACTTTGTTCTTGGTGCTGCCTGATAGACAAACAAGGGATAGAATAGTTGCAGCTTTAAGACCCCACTTCCCATGAGTCTCAGATTCAAATCATCTTCTCCAATCGCTGGAAACCCTGTTAGTCCATGACCGTACCATGGGAAGAAAAATGTTTCAACTTGAACTTGGGAACCGGTAAATGTTACTCCCCTCCCTATTGATTAGATTCCTATTGGTCATAGCAACTGCTTATCTATGCCACACATTGGTTTCCCCCAAGGTGAGGTGGAGGAGATGAAGGAAATTGTGAAGCAAAAACAAAAATCACATTTTTGTCACTGCATATCTATTCACTACATAGGTTTCCCTAGGGATGAGGTATCCAAAATGAAGGGGATTGTGAAGAAGTGAAAACAAAAAACACATTTCTGTCACTGCATATCTATTCGCTACATAGGTTTCCCTATAGATGAGGTATCAAAGATGAAGGGGATTGAGAGGAATGGGAAATAGATATCCATCCTAGACTTAGGTTCACCTAACAATGTCAAAGAGTAAAGGGGAAACAAAAGTTGCCAAATCCCTAACAGTGTCAAAGAGAAAAGGGTAAACAAAAGGGGCTAAATCCCCTAACAAATAAGGCAAACAAGGAATTTTCATTTACAGACATCAAAGCAATGGTCACCCTTCACATGCTCATTGTCACACATATTTACAACTTTCTATTCAAAAAAATTTACAAAACTTAAAATATAGTGTAACACACATAATCCACAATCTGAACTATGAACACACATAATCCACAATCTGGAGAATAACAAGAATAAGACACCATATGCAATGAAAAGAAGATGATATAGAAAGAAGATATGATATGATAGTAGAAATAATTCATAAACGAGTCATCTGCACATATTTTAATAATGAAATCCAGGAAGGAAAGGTGGAAATTTCCCTAAGAGCCCAAAACATAAACACATAAACCAATTTATGGTAGATAAAGAGTCATCACAGACAAAGAAAAAAGACAACACCAGAATGAATGCTTCTATATTACATGTGATTTTACATTAATAATTGCATCACAAAAGTGGTATCAAAGATTTTACATTAATAATTGCTAGCCATAGAAAAAAATGTAGATATTTGGATTTGTTCTATGTAGCATTCTATACAAACTGTATTAGTCAGGTATTGGGTATCACAATGGGAGAGAACGACACTAGTGCTTATTTTAGCATGGATGTAAGGCTTCTTATAAACAAGAGATATCGACTGGTTGCACCAATTGGGTCTTCAATGTCCAAACCCGAAACGGGCTACGGTCGTCCAAGTCCTACTAACTCCCGTTTTGCTCGAACTTTCACGATCATTTTCAAAAGGCGTAGTCAGACAAAATGGCCTTTTTAAAAGATATTTTTTCCATCAAAATCAGGTAGAATTTTTTTAAAAATTAAGTTTAAATTGTCTTATGCGTATAATTTTATGGTTTGAAAAAGTGTTTTTATGATGGTGAAATTTTTTATGTATTCAAAAAATGCATTTTAAATATCTAATTCAAATGAACAAGTTTATTTAATTACACTAAGCCTTTGCAAAATTCATGTCATCAGATTCAATTCTGGTTATAGGATTTAACAAAGTGAACTTTTTCTCCCGGGTCCAACATTTTGTTTTTTTTTTAAGAGAAAAAAACCACATTTGTATTAAAATAAAAATAGATAGTACATTTGTCATGGATCTTGATTTTCAGTTTGCTTCTTCAGCATACAACACATCTAAAATATTGAAAATTGTGTCATTTTCCAATAACCATCTTCTAGTTCTAGGTATTTAAGTTCTGTAGATCACTGTTAGTCCTACATAGACCATATACCACTTAAAAATATAAAAAGAAAACACAAAATGTACACATCTCATTTCAAAAAAATGTGCCCCATGCATTCCAGTATTCCCTAGCTTTGTCTTCTAACTCTTACAGAAGTTAATGCTTTCCACATTTGTCTTAACCCCTTTCTTCCAATAAAGAAAAAAAACTTACAGGGTTCTTAACCAATGCCTCTTTTGGAAAGTAAATCAGTTGTACATTTCTGTTCTTTGAAAATGTGATAATGTTGATGTGTTGGAAAGTGCTTACCATCATCTTGATGAGCTTCATCCAGTTTTTTAAAATCGGAGAGTTGAATTTATTTTGTCTCTTAGTTGAGTGTATAATGCCTTTTGCATCCCCAAAGACCAATAGGCTTTCCAATCCCAACTATTTCGCTGCTATCAACACTCCCCATAGCCCAAATATCTCTGAGTTGTTGTTAGTGCCCTGGCCCCTTCCCATCAAAAGTGATAGCAGTTGAGTAATAGTGATAATGTATGTATACCCCCAACAATGTGTTATATACACAGCCTAAGGTTTGATTTTGCTTCTAGAATTTAAAATGTTTTCAGACTAGGTTTAGTTTCATGTTTTCACCTATCTTACGTTGGTTTTAATTTCATACTTGTTAGCTCTGCTGTGCAATGCTGATTTTTCTAAGGTCAGAAAGGATCATGGTCTGATTGGTTAAGTTCAAAGGGAAGCTCGCATTGGTCACTTTTCCCCTTTTTCCTCCACCGTGCTCACCTCTAAACCCTTTCCATTCCCTAAACAAACCCTCTGAAATCCGACAAAGTCCCTCTTAGCCTTGGTTTTAAGTGCAAAGCTCAAACCCACCATAAAACCTTACCCATATTCCCTCACGCACTCATAAACCCCTCATTGCTTCCCCGCCATTGATCACCTTAGCCAATTTGACGGCTCCTGTCGCATCCGATAAAAGTGACCCGCTCTACCACTCCCCACCATCAAATCATCTCCGCCAAGATCTAACAATCTTCGCTTTCATCGTGCCAGCAAATTGATCGAACGATAGTGCGCAATGAGAGCGGTTTTTCTCCATCATCTGCTGCTACATGTCGATCGTTGAATGGAATAGCTTAGCCCCGGGCTTTTACCACTTAATGCTCGAAAGTGGTGCGATGAAAACCTTTACTTCGCAACCAAACCACCCTCACCCATTAAATGCCCGTGCAACTCTGTTGCCTGATTACCTTCCGATTTTTCCGTTGAAGATCCAACGGCCCCAACTCACCCCACTCTCACCTCGGCCGGTAGCCTCCATCGAGCCATCTCTGCCATTCATTTTCCTGATCTAATGGTCATTCTTCTTGCTTACCCAAATCGTCCACCTACCCATGCATTCCATGTCCTTTAACCATTGTATTTCCCAAAGAAGGAGATGACTAGCTTCGCCATCATCAGTCACAGTGAGACCCCCAACAACCATATTAAACAGAAAGCATGGCCAAGGGAGAAAAGGACAAGCACTACTTTGTAACTAAATTTATCAATCATGGACTCCACTGGTACGAGTACTCCAACCGCCTAAAGGATAGCACAACACCTGAACAGATCAGAATCACCACTGAATCAAGTAACCTCGTCCAGATACTCCATCAGGCAGTTAAATACAGTTGGTGGAATTATGACCCTTCCATACCTGAACGACCAAGTGCACTAGTATTGTAAACTTATAAATATCGAGAAGTAAGATGTAATTAAGGTTGGCATTTGATGTAAGGTTCAACTTCTGGAGACTGTAGATATTTTGTCACTTGCAGCGTCTCATCTTCATTTTCAGCTAATACAGGCTTCTTTTGTTGTTAACTGCTCACTGTCCATTTTCCTCTATTCTAAACTTGTGCCTGATATGTTGTGTTCTTGATCTTTTGATGTTTAGCACTAGATAACTGTCATCTTATCTGTGTTAGAATGTTGAATGCATCATTGAATAGGTTACTCAGGTTTCTTTCTATCTAATGCAGGAGAGTTGTCATCCTGTCTTTGCATTAATAGATTAGATTTACAGGTTTCTTTACTAGTTGCAACCGACCATCACATGGTCTTGTGCATCTGCTAGTGTGCTTAGTATTCTCCATATTCACCTTATATCTAGACTGTGAGCATTGGTGGTCTAAAGCCTTGTAGTTTGAGGGTGTTCATGCATGTCTGGAGTGAAACAAAGTAGAAGTGGTTATCTGGCTTGAACCAAACCATCATTCCTTCGATTAAACCTGCAACAATAGTTGAATTTATATGTTACCAGGCATCTCCACACTACAACCTAGGAGAGTTTCTTGGAATCCTAACATAATTGGCGCCGCTACTGGGGAAAGGAGATTGAAGCTCAGCTTCCCTAGGAGAACAACGCAAATCCAGCTTTGATGATAGAAAAGGTTTGGACATATTTTTGGCTGTAATAATCTCTCTGGCGACTCTATTTGAGGATGAACCTTTTGGCAACTCCACATCACAGTGTTGGCTCAGTTTGTGAGGCACACTCAGAGAAATCCTCAGAAATCACCAGCTGACCCAGTGCCTGACCCTGAGAAGATTGTCAAGTAAAGCAAGATATCACGAAAGGGAGCATCAGGATCAGGAAAGCCTAAACAATCTTATGTATCTCTGCAAGAGAGGCTTGTACCTGAGCATGCACATGTTGAAAATATAGAGCCTAATACTATCAGTGAAGAAATACTCTCATAGATTCATAAAGTTCCTTGTTCAATAAGTTCCCCTTTGGATCCCAGTCCAAAGAAAACCTCCCTTCCAGTCCATCATATTCCTTTAGCCCTATCAACCATTTCTCAACTCCCTACCTTTCAAGCTGTCAGTACCCTTCCATTTACCCTAGTCATGGCAGGCTCACAAGCACCCACAAAGATGGAGAGAATCATAGCTGCTAGATATGGACCCTTGGTCCTACCTATTCCTTTGAATGCCATGCCTGCAGGGGAATATCAGAAATACATGTCTAACTTCACTGGGACAGAGGGAGTAATAGCTAAAGAACACCTTGAGTCTTTTTATAGCTATGCTGATAACTTGGATATCAATGAAGATGATGTGTGAATGAGAGTATTTTTCTAAAGCCTTGATGGAGAGGTTAGAAAGTGGTTCTGAGAGCTTACCCCTAGGTCTATAGCCGACATTGAAGCATTAGATGATGTGTTTTTAAAGCATTGGCGAGATAAGAAAGACCTGCTATATTACCATACTAAGTTTGGCAACCTGAAAGGAGAAAGTGGGGAATCATTATCTGATTTTAATAAAAGATTCAATCGTATGAATAGCAAGATACCAGTTGAAGTGAATCCTACCCCCACCTCTGCCAAACTCACCTATGCCAATGCCTTTGACTTTGATTTCTGCCTGCTATTAAGAGCAAGAAGATGTGCTACTCTCGCTGAAATGCAAGATGCAGCCTTGGAGGTGGAATCCAATATCATGGCTGTAGAGAAACTCAACGGACATGACGATAGAAGGAGGCAGAGAGGTGAGGCTTCTTCTTCCTCTTCTTCATCTTCAGAACCTAAAATAAACAAAATGTCTAAAATGATAGAGTCATTGGCTGCCAAAATATCCAAATTGAAGGTTGAGCAGAGTTCTGGGAGAGCAAGGCTTCCTAATACATTTGCTCCTAGGAATCCAAATCCATTTAGAAGAGAAAATGAGCAATTGCAGATCATTCAGAGGGGCAAAGAGGCCAGTGAAGAACGAAGGGTTAAGGCTCCTTTCCAAAATTTAGTCATGGAGGAGGAACAACTAGACAAAGAGGATGAGATTCAGTGCATGGAAGACAAGGGCATTGTTGCCTTTTTGACATTGGTTGCCTATGAAGAGTCATTACTCAAGGACTAGACCAGTCAAGAGTGGGACAGAAAAGCTGTTCTACAGACTAAAGACCACCAAAGGTATAACTTGAGGTCACGAATGAGTAATGCCAAGGAGAATCTTGCCCAAAGAGTTGTTGTCCCCACAGAGCAGCTGATCAGCAAGCAGAAGTGGCCGACAACTCATCCTGTCATCCTCAAAGCACCAGCTCAAGAGGTAAGGGGCCTTGACAAGCCTCCTTTCCCTTTCATTTTTGAATCAGAAGTCCAGAAGTTAAAAATATCAGTACCTCTTACTGAAATTGTAAAGAGTGAGGTCTTTAGGAAGCCTATCCTCGATGCCCTTGGGCTGAAAGCCACACAAGCATCCAATGACTATGTGAATTTACAAGATGATAAACCTGCAGTGGTGCTTCGCCCAAGGACTAAACCTGTTGATGACAATTCCCCATCATTTTATGTCTCCTTGACCATTCATGACAAAATCCTCCACAACTGCCTACTAGACACAGGGGTTAGACATAATCTGATGGCCAAAGCTATCATGGAAGAGTTAGGCCTTGATATTATCTGACCTTATGATGACTTGTTCTCCTTTGATTTGAGGAAGGTGAAATGTCTCAGGTTAATCAAAGACTCAGCTATCACCCTAACTCAGCTGCCCATGAAGAGTATGATGATGAATATTGTGGTCGCAGATGTCCCCCCCCTAAGTTTGGTAAGCTACTTTCTAAAGGATGGATTAAGAGGTTGGGTGGAACATTGCAAAATGATTTGTCTTATGCCACTGTCCCACTTTTTGGAGGAGAAAGCAAAAGGCTATACAGGGAAGCCTAGCTGGCCGATATCATCAGTGATGAGAAGAACCCCACTAATCATCCCATTTACACTGTGGGCACTAATTTTGAAGTATGTATTCTCCAAATTGAAGAATCCCATAGGGCCTAGGTGCAACTCAAGAAACCATTATGCGAGGCCATGGAAGAGGAAGGGACACAAGCTTGGGATATGTTCTTTGATGGAGCCTGTTCAAAGGAAACTACAGGAGCAACAGTGGTGTTGGTGTCTCCAAAGAAAGAAAGCACACATCTATCTTTTAAGCTGACTTTTCAGGTCACCAACAATATAACAAAGTATGAGGCTCTGATATTGGGCTTAAAAACGCTGCCAAAGACATGGGAATTAGAGACATAAAGGTGTTTCGAGATGTTGATCTTATCATTCAACAAGTGAACAAAATGTTCGAAGCAATGCACCCAAGGCTGAAAGCGTATAGAGATGAGGTATGGGGACTCAAAGATGCTTTTAATAGCTTTTGTATCTCATATATCCCTAGAGTAAAAAATCAGCGTGTTGATTCCCTAGCTATGTTTGCTAGCATGTTCATCCCTCCCATCCCACCTCAATTGGTTTATGAAGTCTAGATAAAATATAGACCATCCTTGCCTAATAATGTCCAGCACTAGAATGCTTTTGAGGATGATGATGAAGTAAATAGGTTTTTGCAAGTCATTGATGAATTCAATGAAATGCAAATTGATCAAGAGAATGAAACCTTGGAGAAATGTCCCCAGCCCCAGCTAAGGAACAAAATTGGCCAAGACACTATTGTACAGTTTCCTAGCAATCATATACCTAAAGGGTTAGTGCCTCTAGAGAAACTGTTTGACCATAATGATGTGCCTCATAAGACTGCTCAAAAGGAAGATCAGACAAAAATCCATAAGCATAACATAGGGAGTCTAGATAATCCGAAGTATATAATTTTGGCCACCCATTTTTCCACTACCCAAAGTTCTGAGCACTGCACTTTAATGAATAAATTTTCTGATGTTTTTTCCCGGGAATACAATGACCTTAAAAATTATGACAAAAATATGATCCAATAGAAGATCCCATCGGAGAAAGACACAATTCCTTTCAAACAAAAGCTGAGACCCATAAATCCTTTGCTCCTCCCTCTGATTGAAAAAGAAATCAAGAAGTTGTTGGCTACCAAAATCATGGTTCCCCTGAGATATTTGAAGTGGGTAGCCAACTTGGTAGTGGTAAGGAAGAAAAGCGGAGAAATCAGGTTGTGTGTTGATTTCAGGAACCTGAACAAATGTTCCAAAAAGGACAACTATCCCCTGCCAAAGATGGAACATTTTCTACAGAAAGTCTCAGGAGCTAAAGTTATGTCTTTCCTAGATGGATTTTAAGGGTATAACGAAGTTGTTGTACATCCAGATGACCAAGAAAAGACTGCTTTTACCACTACTTGGAGCACTTTTATGTACTCCAAGATGCCCTTTGGGTTCATGAATGTTGGGGCTACCTTTCAGAGAGCCATGGATATAACGTTTATAGGAGAGAAGGATAACTTTGTCCTTTTCTACCTGGATGATATAATAGTATACTCCAGCAGCCATCAAAATCATTTGCAGCATTTGAAGAAAGTGTTTTTGAAGTGCAGAAATTTTGGGATATGAGTGAATCCTAAGAAGTCATAATTTGCTTTAGAAGAGGGCAAGCTTCTAGGACACATTATTTCTGTTGTAGGTGTTAAGATTGACCTAGAGAGAGTGAAAGAAATACAGACCTTGTTTGTCCCGAGATCAAAAAAGGACATCCAATCCTTTCTGGGCAAAATAAATTTTGTAAGGAGGTTTATTCCTAATTTTGCATAATTGGTAAAACACATCACCTTTATGCTGAAAAAGGGATCAGAGATCAAATGGACTGATGCAGCAACAAGATATTTCGAAGTCATCAAAAGAGTTATTATGGAAGCTCCCGCTTTGATCAGCCCATACTACAATAAGGAGTTCCATATCTTCTCCTTCGCTTTTGGTGACACCCTTGCAATGGTCTTATTACAAAAAGATGATGAGGGTTCAGAGCATCCAGTGGCATTCTTTAACAAAACATTAAGAGATGCTCAACTAAGGTATGATATTATCGAAAAACAAGCCTATGCTCTTATCAAATCTTTAAAAGCTTTCCGAATCTACATTTTGCACTCCAAGGTAATTGCATATGTGCCATTTTCTTCATTAAAGGATGTCCCGACGCAGCCAGATGTTGATGGAAGAAGGGCTAAATGGATTGCAAAGCTTATTGAATTCAACATAGAAGTGAAGCCCACCAAGCTTGTCAGAGGTCAAGGCTTTACCAAGTTGATGGCTGAAGAAAATTGCAGGATGTTGGGCATGAATTGGATAAGAACAAACGCAGGTGACAAACAGATAGAAGAAGCAATAGTAGGACATGATGAGCTGTTAGTTGAAAATCTAGCTTCTTGTAAATGGTATTCTACAATAGCTCAATTTTTGTTGAAGCTAGAAGTTCCTCTAAGCCTAAGTTTAAGCCAAGCCAGGACTATTAAGCTCAGGGTAGCCAAGTTTTGCATTCATGAAAACTTTCTCTATTGGAGGGATCCATTTGACATCCTTTTAAGATGTTTGGACAAAGAGTAGTCTGCGCAGGTCATGCATCAATTTCATTCCAGCATCTGTGGAGGACATTACTATTGGAAAACCATAGCACACAAGATCCTTAGAGCTGGGTATTATTGGCCCATTTTGTTTTTTAATGTCTTTTCATTTGTGAGATCCTGTGACAAATGCCAGAGGTTTGAAGGAAAACAACAATTGAAGTCCTTACCCTTGAAGCCAATACATGCTAGTGGCTCTTTTCAGCAGTGGGGCTTGGGTTTCGTAGGGGAAATTACTCCACATTCTAGTGGCCAACACAGATGGATCTCAGTAGCCACTGACTACTTCACTAAATGGATCGAGGCCATCCCTATTGGGAAAGTTGACCACCATGTGGTCATGAAGTTCTTAGCAGAAAATATTTTTCTCCAAGTTTGGTTGTCCACGCAAATTAGTTATAGACAATGCAGCAGCCTTCAGGGCAAAAGAGTTGGTGGACATGTGTGACTCAATGGGCATTAAGCTAGCACATTCCACCTCATATTACCCTCAAGGCAATCGTCTAGCAGAATCATCCAATAAGAGCTTGATAATGATAATCAAAAAACTACTCAAAGACAACAAAAGGAACTGGGATTCCAAACTGAAGTTTGCATTGTGGGCTGACAGAGTAACCACTAAGAAATCCACAGGGAATTCTCCATTCAAGCTAGTATATGACACTAAGGTTGTATTCCCAATCCAGTTGACCCTCCCTATGGCCAAGTTCTTGCAGGAAGAGTAGAATGAGGAAAGTGGCATGGCAAAGAGGATTAGTGACATAGTTGAAGTACATCAAATCAGAGATCAATTGATTGAAAAGGCCGCAACACATCAAAAGAGAATCAAGGGATCCTTTGACAGAAAGACAAAGATGAACAATTTTCAAATGGGAGACTTGGTTCTTAAATGGGATGCACTAAAGGAAAAGAAAGGCAATCATGGGAAGTTCGATGCTCTATGGACTGGACCTTTTGTCATTATTCAGGTCTAGGGGAACAACACTTTCATGCTGCATAGTATGGAAGGAGAAACAGTTTATGATGGCCCAGTTAATGGGTGATTTTTGAAGATTTATGTTGGTTAAGGCCTTTAGGCCTCAACATTGTAAATATGTTCTTTTATAAGTTTTAGTGTAGGCTTAATTAGACTCCATGCCCAATGGAACACTAGGAAATATTGCTGATCTTAATTTTTGTATGAAAGGAAATGGTCTACGATTCTCGAAACCTCACAAGGAGGATTTCATCCCCAAAAGGAGCAAGTGTTAGCTCCGCTGTGCAATGCTAATTTTTCTAAGGTTAGAAAAGATCATGGCCTGATTGGTTACGTTCAAAGGGAAGCTCACATTGGTCACATTTTCCCCTTTTTCCTCCACCCTGCTCACCTCTAAACCCTTTCCATTCCCTAAATAAACCCTCTAAAATCCAAAAAAGTCCCTTTTAGCGCCAGTTTTAAGCGCAAAGCCCAAATCCACCATAAAATCTTACCCATACACCCTCACGTGCTCATAACCCCTCATCACATCCCCACTGTTGATCACCCAGCCGATCCGACGGTTCCCGTCGCATCCAATAAAGGCGACCCGCTCTACCACTCCCCACCATCATATCATCTCTGCCAAGATTTGACGGTCTTCGCTTTCATCGTGCTGGCAACTTAATCGAGCGATAGCACGCGGTGAGAGGATTTTTCTCCCTCGTTCGCTACTACGTGTCGATCATTGAATGGAATCATTTGGCCCCAGGATTTTACCACTTAACGCCCAAAAGTGATATGATGAAAACCTTTACTGCCTGACCAAACCGTCCTCGTCCGTTAAACGCCCGTGCAACTCCATCGCCTGAATACTGTCTGATCCGTCCACTGAAGATCCAACAGCCCCAACTCACCTCGCTCTCATCTCGGCCAATAGCCTCCGTCGAGCCATCTCTGACGTTCATTTCCCCGATCCGACGGTCATTTTTCTTGCTCACCCAAATCATCCACATGCCCATGCATTCCATGTCCTCTGACCATTCTGTTGTCCGAAGAAGGAGATGATGAGCTCCGCCATCACTAGTCACAGTCAGACCCCCAACAACCATATTAAATAGAAAGCATGGCCAAGGGAGAAAAGGACAAGCAATACTGTGTAACTGAATTTATCAGTCATGTACTCCACTGGTACGAACACTCCAACCGCCTAAAGGACAGCACAACACCTGAACAGATCGGATTCACCCACTAAATCAAGTAACCTCGTCCAGAGACTCCATCAGGTGGTTAAATGCATTTCGTGGTCAATTATGACACTTCCATACCTGAATGGCCAAGTGCCCTAGTATTGTAAACTTATAAATATCCAAAAGCAAGATGTAATAAAGGTTGGCATTTGATGTAAGGTTAAACTTCTGGAGACTGTAGATATTTTGTCACTTGCAGCGCCTCATCTTCATTTTCAGTTAATACAAGCTTTTTTTGCTGTTAACTGCTCACTGTCCGTTTTCCTCTGTTCTAAACTTGTGCCTGATATGCTGTGTTCTTGATCTTTTGATGTTTAGCACTAGATAACTGTCATATTATATGTGTTAGAATGTTGAATGTATCACTGAATAGGTTACTTAGGTTTCTTTCTATCTAATGCACGAGAGTCGTCATCCTGTCTTATTAATAGATTAGATTTATTTACTAGTTGCAGCAGGCCATCACATGGTCTTGCGCATCTGCTGGTGTGGTTAGTATTCTCCATATTCAACTTATATCTAAAGTGTCAGCATTGCTGGTAGAAAACATTGTAGTCTGAGGGTGTTCATGCACTTGTGGAGTGAAACAAAGTAGAAATGGTTATCTCGCTTGAACCAAACTATCATTCCTTCCTTTAAACCTGTAACAATAGTTAAATTTATATGTTACAAGGCATCTCCGAATTACAACCTCAACCTAAGAGAATTTCTTGAAATCCTAAACGATACTCATTTATATTTTTAAGTCTGAGTTTTGCTTCCTGATAAAATGAATTTGACATCGAGATTAATTTCACGGGCCACAGTGGAAAATACCTCTGTTGTGATTACGCAGAATGAATAATGTTGATAAGGCTCGTCATTTGTATTATATATATATGCTGGGTTCATTTCAAGATGAATGCTCGTTTTGCCTATATGATGAAAGGTTTACCTTTGCTTTAAGAGTTTGGAAGGTGAGCATGACCATTTTTTAACTTTTTAAATTATTCATTCGTCCAATGCATTCAGATTAAATGTTTTCTATGGCGTTTGTGAAGGGCATTAATGTTTGTGAGCCTTATATTTTGAACAATGAAACCACTTATTAAGGTTTAGCTGTCCAAAAAGCTAGATATAAAACTATCAATCAAACCACTTATTAAGATTTTGTCGATGAAAAACCTAGATGTGAATCAGACTGTCTAACTAACAGCCAAGCCACATATTATGATTTCGCAGTCGAAAAACCTAGATATAAATCAGTTTACATTCTTTACTCCAATCCATACTATGTATGCAAATAAATTACAGAAATAATGTCAAAGATACGCGCAATTACATAGAGAAAATCAACTGCAATTAGATTTTGCTCTAATATGCATAGATATACAAAGATAATTGGCACTATCTGTAATCAACTGTGAATATAAATATTTATGTACACTCCACTTAAGACATCCTTGCAACAGGATCCTTAGATAACCTCCTCGCTGCAGTATCCAGAAATACTAGAGCTAGAGAGAGAAAAGTAGTGTATACCAACAATTTATTCAGTATCTATCAAGAATCTATTTTGTAATCTACTCTGTTTTCAATAACTTAATGGAGATTAACTTAGTTAAACTGTAAAAGTAAAGCAAAGACCAGATGCTATGTTAGCTTTTTCTTGTTTACAAGAGCAATTGCCCAAAATTACATTCTTTTAGTCTGTTTCAAGCAAATTAATGGAGTTAAACTAAATTGCAGCTTAATGAAACTTAACTAAACTGTAAAAGAAAAGCAATGTCAGGACTGACTGTCATGCAACTTTCCTTTCAAAGCAATTGCCCAATTTTTTTTTTATAAAAGCTAAAACGATTATTAATGCAAACAAATATGTATTCAAGAAATCTATTTGGGTGCTCTCTTGCATTCTTATTTTAATTATAATCCTTATTTTTTTTCTCTTAAATTCATTAGCCAAGATTTTTAAAAAAGCTTTTAACAAAATCAGTTTAATTGACTTGAAATTGGAAAAAAATTTAAACTAAACAGGACTGGAATGTATGAATCTATGGAACAAAGATTAAAATTTTTAAACACTGTTAAATAAACACACAGAATCTACAACCTGCAGTACAACAACAAGAAGATCCATAAGCAAGAAGATGCCATACGTAGTGAAAAGTGGATGATACACAAGCAGATATGATATTACAGAAGAAAGAAATAAGAATTCATGGAGGAGTAATCGCCGAATATTTTAAGAACGAAGGCCAGGAAGAAAAGGTGCCAAATTGCCAATTACTCTAATCACCCAAAACATAAACACAAGCCAAATTTTGTGAGAGAGATTGATCGCTGACAAAGAAAAAACGACGTCACCAGAGTGAATGCTTATATACTACATCTGATTCTACATTAATAATTGCACTACAAAACTGGTATCAAAGATTTTACATTAATAATTGCCAGCCATAGAAGACAATGTAGATATTAGCACTAACTCTGGATTTGTTCTATGTGGCCTTCTATACGCAGTGTATCAGTCAGTTATGTGGACAGCACTAGTGCTTATTGAAGCATTGATGTAAGGCTTCTCAGAAACAAGACATATCGACTGGTTGCGCCAATTGGGTCTCCAAAATTCCAAAGCTGAGACGGGCCACGGTCTTCCTAGATCTACTAACTCCTGTGTTGCTCGAACATCAACCAGCATTTTCAAAATTCGAGTCCGGAGATTCAATTTTACTTCTAAAATTTAGAAAATTCAACATGTTTTCCGGATGTCTTGTGTAATAAAATTTTCAAATACTTTAATAGGATCTCCATAATGGAAATTATGGATTATGAATTTATGGATTATGAATTCAAGGTGTAGTGGTTCTTCCCATATTTTTTTATAGAGGTGGAGTGATTCTTCCAACATCTCTTCTCAAAAACAGTTTTAGCAAACTTTGATAGCATGAAAAGATTTGAGATTACACCAAAATCCACAGATTTGAGTAACCTTTCCAAACCAGTAAATAATATACATGGATCCCCATGTAGAAATTATAAATTCCATAAAAGTGAGCTATTCCTCCAACAAATTTCGTGCTCATTTACATATAACATACCTATTTTTGTCTGAGTTTTGCTCTCCGATATAATGAACGTTTGACATCCAGATTCATTTCACCGACCCACAGTGGAAAATACCTCTGTTGTAATTACACATTATGAATCGGGTTCACAAGGCTCGTCATTTCTCTTATATGCATATGCTGGTTTCATTTCAAGATGAATTCTCGTTTTGTCTGTATGATGAAAGGTTTATCTTTGGTTTAAGCGTTTAAACGGTGAACATGCCTATTCTTGGAAATTTTCAATTGTTCTTTCGTCCAATACATTCAGATTAAGTTTTTTCTATGGCGGCTGTGAAGAAGTTATGTTTGTTGGCCTTAGATTTTGAACAGTGAATCCACTTATTAAGGTATAGTTGTCTAAAATCCTAGATATAAAACTACCAATCAAACCACTTATTAAGATTTCGTAGTCGAAAAACCTAGATATAAGTCAGTTTGCATTCTTTACTCCTAGCTTTGCTATGTATGCAATAGATATACACAATTACAGAGAGAATGTCACGACATCACAATTACAGAGAAAAATCAACTATAATTGGATTTTCCTCCAATATTCTTTAAAAAAACACAAAAATTATGTCAGAATCCATATAGCTTGAATACGCATAGAGATAGAAAGATGATTAGAAATATCTATAATCAACTGTGAACATAAATATTTTAATGTACACTCCACTTTCACTTCCTTGCCACAGGATCCTTAGATGACCTCCACGCTGCGGTATCCGGAGATACTAGAACTAGAGAGAGAAAATTCATGTATAGCGACAACGTATTCAGTATCTATCAACAATCTATTCTGTTTTCAATAACTTATTGGAGATTAACTTAATTAAATTGTAAAAGTAAAGCAAAGACCAGATGCTATGTTGCTTCTGTGTAGCTTTTTTTTGTTTACAAAACCAAGTGCCCAAAATTACATTCGTCTAGTTATTTCCAATAACTTAATGGAGTTGAATTAGATAAATTGCATAAAGTGGAGCTGAATTAGATAAAGAAAATTATGTTATGTTAGTCTGTTTCCAATAAATTAATGGAGTTGAACAAAATTGTAACTTAACTACACTCTAAAGGCAAAGCAATGCCAGGACCAGCTACCATGCAGCTTTCCCTTCAAAGCTGTTGTCCACATTTTTATTTATTTATTTTTTTTTTTGATAAAAACTAAAACACTGATTAATGCAAAAAAAACATATGTACAAGAAATGTATTGGGGGTGTGTCTTGCGTTCGTATTATTATAATCCTTATTTTCTCTGTCTTAAATTAACAAGCTAAGCATTTTACAAAGAGATTTCAACAAAAGATTAAATCATTTCAGTTGAATTGAGATAGGAAAAGAAGATTAAACTAAAAAGGACTGGGATTTATAAGCGTATGGAACAATGATTAAAGTTAATAAGCAGTGCGAAATGTGTTAAATTTGAAATGGAAACCTTAATCATCAAAGCTGGAATGAAGGAGGAGATGGGCAGGAAATGGTAAATCAGTAATGGCTTTGAGTCCCCTTTTAATCAGTATTGCACTACCTTTTTTTCAGAAATTCTTTTAATCCAACGTATAACGATATACGCTTTAGATAGGTGGACTTCAGTGTCAACGATATATGCATTAAATAGATATTTCTGAATTCCGATATGGTTAAAAGATATTAATGTAAAGATGTACATTTAATTCAGCTCCATATGAAAGCCAGACAGTCCATATTAATCATATCAAACAACTGAAATATTAATCATATAACTATGAAATCGTTATTGAAAATATCAAACATACATCTTATCCATTATTTCATCAACGTGGTGGGTGCTGGACTGGGACTACCATGGACGTTCATACAACATAGCTAAAGAGTAGACAATCTCTAACACTTCCCTTCACATAGACGTACTTACCTAGAAACCCTTCCTTCAAAAAGCCCGCCTTCTCGAGAACTCTAGCTGATGCCACGTTCTCGGGGAGCACAAGGGCTTCAATTCTCTTTACCTCCGGCAACTCTCTGAAGGCCAGCTTCAATGTTTGTGTGACTGCTTGTGTAGTGAAGCCCATCCTCCAGTATTTTCTGGCAATAGCATAACCCATCTCAGCTCGGCAGCTGTGAATACCTGTTCCTTGCTTGAGCATTACATGGCCAATAGGTTTCCATTCAAACACACGGCCTTGAACCATGGGTGAGGAATCACCACCTTCGTCATAAAATCTCTGAGCTGCTCCTTAGATTTAAAGACTTCCGATGTGATGAATTTGGTCACTTCATCATCGCTCGCCCACTCTTACAAGTCATCCAAGTCTGACAGGGAGAAGTTCCTCGGCTGGACTTGGCCACCAATATAACCACCACTCCTGTAACATGCCATTGTTTCTATCTTCACCTCCCCCAATTTCTCGGCCTTTCACAGCTTCAAAATGTATTTAATTTAAACAACCAATATGAGGTATGAGCATGCAATACAAATCTACAAGCAGACTGGGAGTTGTGATAAGATCAGTTGCATATTTCTGAATTTATAAACACAAAGTTACGGCACATGGCTATTAAGGAATGCAACAATGTGGAGTCCACAACGATCTCTAACTTCTACTCTCTGTACATACTGAATAAAACATGTTTCACGCATTTCCATTTAGGAAGAACTGTTTGAAGCATGATACTCATTTTTACAACATATGGCTAAAACTCCATATTTGCAACATATGGCTAAAACTACACATCTTGACATGATGAATAGCAGCACGAGGGATTTCCTTAGCCCTAATGTTACGAACGTCTTCATCCTCCCTCCAAACTTTTTGCGTATTGTTACGAACGCAAGTAAATTAGACTAAACCATTGCATCCCTATTGAAATCACGTAGAGTGTCACCTAGATTGCTCGCTTTATACTCGATATGTTATGTGGATAAATGGAAAAGTTTGTGTATCTTGTCCATATCCGCGCAAATCGAAAAAGTTATTGTATGTTTAGATATAAAATAAAAAACATCTCAATTACATTCACCAATTAGACGCACTTTATTTAACTTATATTTATCTTCATATATCATTACATTATATACCAATTAACTTTATGTATTAACCACATATAATTATAATTATATAGAAATTCACGTTAGGTATCAATCAAAGATAATTATAATGAGGGTAGTTATATAAATTTAATGGTTAATAAAAGATCAATTCCTAATTAATCTCAAAACACTTTATAAAATTGAAAAATCATAAAATTAGTAATTTTCTCTAAAAGTGCAAAGTTACATCTAAGGAATAGATGATTTGGGAATATAATTTTGAAAAACAAAATCACTAAGTATAAGAACTTTTATTTCAAATAGAATACATATTATATAAATATTAAATGGATCACTTTTCACATTGTTGCTTTTATGAGTCGGGTCAATAGAATTCAGAGGACAACTTCGAAGAGTTAGACAAAAAATTGACTAGGCAGAGATTACCCAAGGCAGGCTGGAGCCACTCTTGAGTCTCCAAACGATGATTACACATCTCATCAACTTGCTGATATCAGACGCTTCTTCTTGACAAAATGACTATTGCAATGGAAGCCATGTTGATTCTGGTAGGATCCCTTGATATGAAGATCCTCAAGGTTGTTTTGAAGGATTTTGATTACAATAATTCTTAGGATGTCTAGGGGTTCTATTTCATTATCCTCGAATAGAGGGGGAGGTTTGGGATTACTTTGATTTCTTCATGAATGCACATGGCAATGGTGTTAAGGCTAGCATGGCCACATCTGTTTTCTTTGATAATATTGAAGTCTCTACGTCAGTTTAGAGAAAATATCACTATTGCATATGCTCAAAGGTTAGGGGTTTCAATGGCATTTGGAGGGCCTCATGTTTCTTTTCTGGATGCATCATAAGAGCATAAGAGAATCATGCCTATGAGGATTGTAGGAGTAAGTGTAGATTCAAATGGTAAAGTAACTCTTGGGATCTGGTGTGTGAGATTGCTCCCCAACTTCCTTCTCCAGTCGTTCTTGGAAAGCTTTGCACTGACCAAGGTAGAGCTATTAGCAGCGAGGTTGACGGTTTGCACTGTTCAAAGTGCCAAGAGATGTTGACAGTGAGGTTGATGTATTTCACTGTTTAGAGTTCCATGTGGTCAACAGTTCTTTAATGGAGGGAGACGAAAATGGATGGATCTTATTAGTTGTGATGAATAGTGTCTGCCCAATCCAAGCCCATAGAGAAACAACTTCAGAGTAATTAATATAGATTAATTTAACATAAAATTATCTTAGTTTGAAATCCATTAACTATTAAAAGTCAAAGTATTTGTAGAGAATTATCCGTTCCTACTTCGACAATTTATAAATCCAAGGGTAGAAATCAAATATATTTATGTTAATTTAGCATGCCACTAGTAGTAAAAGAAAGAATGAAGAAATTGTACCTTGCACCAACTCCTGCATTGATTAAATTAACCCTTAATTTTTAACGCCAATTTGAATGCAAGTATATAAGCATGCCAATAATACACATAGCTAGGCTCTTGGTTAAGATTTCCCTCCCTAGATTGGCTAGAAATATTTCTTCGTTTTTAGTTTTCCCAACCTCTTGAGTCTGTTATGATACAATTATAAATGTACTTTTAAGTCTTACAATGTTGCATAAATATTTCTATTTGATTAATGCTAAATTCCATGAAATTTAATTGAAATATTTAAATGACATCCTTTAAGTCTTACAATGTTGCGTAAATATTTGTATTTGATTAATGCTAAATTCCATTAAATATAATTGAAATATTTAAATGACATCCTTTAAAATTGCATCAAAAAATCACAATTCACAACCTTGGTTGTTTAGATACAAGCTTCCAAAATTATGACTTTCACTATTGTTAGTGTTACAACATTGTGTAACACCATATGCAATATTTTATTTAAACCTTGTAAATATTTAGTTGTAACAAACGAGACAAAAGAATATTTTAGCACACTCGAAAATGTAAAATGGAAGTTATGCAAGATGATTTAGAATTTGACTCAAGTTCCCTGCCCTTTTGGGGCTTATCTTTTTTTCTACATAATCTCTTGATACCCTCCATCATCTATGCTAATTGATCATTATTTGCATTCTCATTTTACTTGAGCCACTCAGTTTCCACTTCAAGACCTTCTTTGTTATTTTCCATATCCGTCTTCTTCATCTTTCCCCTTAGTTTTCCCCTTAGCCTCGTCCATTACTTCAACTATACTTATGATTTTTTTTCAAATTTATAGGCCATTCCCAACCCCCTCCACAAGTTGCACTTGAAGTTTGAAATTGTGTGGGGTCCTCTGTCCTTGTGTCAAGCAGGCATACTGCACTTTTGACTCATCCACCTCATTGGGTCACCGATGGATGGTTTAAATGCTTTGAGATGATCGAACATTATTGTTTATTTCTTGGACAAGTTGATCATATTGACTACCCTCCCAAACTTGTCATTTGCCCCAGTTTGTCTCTGGATACCAATATTTCCAAGTGATAACCTAAGTTTCCTCGTCCTCGTATTGTGTGCATCTCTATAGAATAAGGTTTATGGGTGATAGTTTAGGGTTTCATCTCAACACATTTTGTTCATCTTTGGTAAATGATGGTCTTCAACCCTCCTCATGGCAACTCTTCGAGTTGTAAATGAATAGTAAGTCTCTGAGTGCATTTTTTTTTGTTAAAGAGGTTTACAAGTCCGAAGTTGTCATCCTTAAATGTGTAAAAGAGAGTTATGACTAACAATCTTCGTTGGGTTTCTTCATAGGTCCTTCTAAGATTTTATTCTACTAATCAATAGTGTGTTTGGAGTATCAAAACCTCATTCCTTTTTCGGAGTGAGAAATATAAAAAAACACCCCCAAACATTACTTCTTGACACATTCGACTCAAGGTGTGCGCAAAGATAACAACTAGTTAAATTTTTAATCGTTTGAGTATTCAAATCATAATCGCTTCCAAAAACTTAAACTATGATGCCTGTGTTGTCTTATCTCCCTCTCGACTCCTTTATCAAATCCACTATACATTATTTAAATTGCCACTTTCGGTTTTATTTTGCTAATTAGATTTTCTCGCATAATTTACTCTCAGGTTTTTGGAAGTTTTCTTTCACACGAATTCACGTTTGAACTTTTACACTATATGGTGTCCTGAGGGTTTTAATGCTTAAATTCTTCTCATAATTCTGAACAAAGGCACACCTGTTGGGGAAAATCATTGTCAATTTGATTTTAATTCTTGTTGAGGGTGCGTAACTTCCAAGCAGGTATCCAATTGTAATGTTTACTATGTTAATCTTCTTTGTTTCTCAATATGATACTCTTTTTTTTTTGTTTCTATTTAACACAATTTAACATAAATGGTTTTATCCTTATGAGCCCCTTATTTTCTTAGTATATATATATATATATATATATATATATATATATATATATATATATAATATAAATATAAATTATAGCCATGATTACAGTTTAGACTCCTAAACTTGCATAGGCTTTCAACAGGGCATTTAGGACCACAATTGCTCAAAAAAACTTAAGGTAAAATTTGTTATTAATTTCTTTGATTTAAATTGTTATTAATTTCTTTGATTTAAAAAAAAAAAATTCAATTTAAGGATTATATGAAGATGTTAATAAAAATTTCTTTTATTGCATTGTAATAGGTGTGTTATCCAAACCACAACCCCTTATTCTCGATATTTTACCTTAATTTTTTTTCATCCAAGTAAAAACCCATTAACACCACTTTTATTTAACAGACTTAGTATGCTATGGGAGATGAATTTGATTAATGATGACCATGATTTCTTCTTTACAACCTTAATTATCTTGGATTTTTGCATACTCAATTTCGGGTCATGTTGTTAGTTTTTATTTTGAAGGATTCACTCTTCCTAAGTTGTTACTTAATGCTTTAAGTAGTTTGTTAATTTTGAATCTAAAGTATGCACAAGAAACTCTATTTGGAGATATCCATATACTAGATTATTTTGTACTCAAGTTTGCTTTGACTTGGTTTTTTGAACCCACAATTTATACATGATAAATATAAAAAATTTAAGCTAGTAATTTGATTGTGTATGTTTAGTCTCTATGATTTTCTTTTATTGTAAAGATATTTCAACGTTATTCGTTAGTCAAGAATAAGTATTATTATTATTTTTTATTTTTCCAGTATTTCTTTGTTTTAATAACATATACTTCATATGTCCCACAAGTTCCTAGTTTTCAATAATAATTCTTCTTTTAAACACTCGGCCAAAGTTAAGACTTAGAGACTTTCACTACAATATTTATAGAGGGGTGGTTGTATACTACATTTGTAAACATGTTATATGACCACCTCTCAATAGTGGTTTTCCTTATCAGGTGGGTACTATATGCACTTAGAAATTGATATGTAGGTTATCTCTCCATACTGACTTACAAAAATGCTAAGCATACTTGCTTTTTATTGTGAGGATATTGCTAGGGAGATTAGTTGTTCTTAAAGGATCAACTGTCCTCTAAACATTAAATCATCAACCCTGAGTTTTGTCTATTTATTTCAAGGTTGTATACATAGTTTGTGCAAGAGATAGCCCTGATTTAACCTAACCTATATGGTCCTAATGAAAATTAAAGGAATAGGAATGGAAGGAACAACTCACACTTACTGAAAAAAACAACTCATTTTCAATTTCTAGACTTCAAACTTAAACCATCAATATTACTAAAGGAATCAAAGCATGAAATATTCTATCAAAAATAGTTAAGTAATTCATCTACATACAAAGTTGTTTCTGAGGAAACGACATATATAAGAAAAGAACAACACTATGACTAGAAATTGATCTACTGAAAATAATATCAAACCTTCAGAATTACGAACTCAACATTAACCACAAGAAATATGAATGAAATATAATGTTTGAAGAATCGATTGCAATAAATCTAACTCTGTAATATTCCATTGCAACTACTACAAAAGATGAGACTGTAATAGTAAATATGGTGACCAAAAATTACATCTAGAACTCAATTGAATAGTTGTAAAAAAATATTGAAAGAAAAATATGAATTTAAGAATACAAGAAAGGACAGAGTAGTTCTAGGACTAGGCCCAAGATCAATGGAATTCAACTTCCTCACAGCTAATTCAGTGCAATAAGTTAATATTGAACCAAAAAATTCTCCATTAAATTATACTAAGAAAATTACAAGCATTATCTATGGAAACTTATAAATTAGATGAAAAATTACTATAGTTCCAACATTCTTAACTTTTTCATTGAGGTTCAATTCCTCATTTATATGTTACAAACGGATCTATTTTCAAATATAAAAGTGATCCTGAGAATCTGAAGATTCTCAAGATACTTTATTCAAACTATAAAATCTCCAACATTACCCCATAATAGCATGGCCAATATCTCTTCTTCAACTAATCCATCCATGATAGAATTTGGTCTCATTCAACTAGTTATAATTAACCCAAATAACTCCTCAAAACTCATTCTTCCACGACTATTCAAGGGAACAACATATGATATCAAATATCCCTATTCATTTAATGGTTCAAATCCTCAGTAAACAATGTCTTTCATGATTTAAATTGATTAATTAAGGAGATGAAGTAATAAAAATCCATTAAATCCTATCTAGAATCCATATCACAAGAATTGTCGTATTTTACACACATAAATCTTAGAAAACTAATATAAAGATGTGAAAATAAGGTAAGAAAATGTATCAATTCTGGAGCCCAACATCACCGCCCAACTTACCTATTTGCATGACCTCATGTAAACAAGTGATTAATAGGAAGAGGAGTTAGGGAATAGGTTGGGTAAGGATTTTCGCCATAATGTCGAAATCCATTTCTACTTCGGGTTTCTTGAAAAGTAACATACTTACTTTCTTCGGTCAATTCATATTCATATTTCTAATCCTCTTGGGGACACTAGAACATGGGCCACCGGTAACTACACTCTATCCAACTAATACCTTCTTCCAACACTAGATGAGCTTAACCATGTGCCGTGCTCATTGTAGCTTGAAAATTCTGAAGGTTGAAAGGTTCTCTATTTTTAACTTCACTGGATGATGCCTGTCATGTGTGCTTGACTCCTCTGAGGGATTAATCCTTGATGTCTCCCAGGTATTCCAATCTTGACTGCAAAACATCATTGTGAATCAATGTTAAAGCATCAACAACACTAGATTGTTCCATAAAACTCTTATGACAGATAAGTGTTCACGACTCGCTATGTGGCTCTCCTTTAACCCAAAGGTCTATGCCAAGCTCTCTTCTTTGAAAAACGTTATAGGTTTTAGCCCACTTTATCTGATTTCTAGAGAATGATATAAAAGCTTAGAACTACACATCTCCTATAAAAGGAACAAGGTTCTCATATACCTGCTCTTATAGGAAAAAGTTGTGCATGTATAGCTCACATAAGAAGTATTGTGTATTATCATCCTACTTATTAATAGAATTAAAAGAAAAATATGAAACTTTGTTGAATTCATATGGTTGCCCTCGCCGAATGGCCTTGACATTAAGTAGCAAATGTCGTTCTAACATAAATAACACATAATTACTAGCTGGATATATACATGATAGAACATCAAAAAATATAAAATAGGCTTCTTTCATTTTTTTCGTGGCCTTTCCAAGATGACCTTTCAGGGGCTGACCTTTTTCTTGGCTTCTCTTTGCTTACCATAAGTTTCGTCCTCCGTAATTGTAAATGCCTTAAAATTTTGAAGTAGATCTTGATGCTCCTTCTGAGGTATTACCTCTTTTCGATATCATGTTAAAGCTTCTCATTGTTCCTCCAACTTTTTATTGAAAACTTGAATGGCAGACTCCACAATCAGAGGAGTATATGGAGGCGTATGTTATGTCTGTGTCCTTCTGACAATGAGTGTCGGTGAATCTATTTGGGTCTCTGCTTCATTAGTTAGAACATCAATATTTAATGTGTCTGACTCTGTTTGAGGTCCCACAGTAGAGGTAACAACAAAGTTTTCAAATTTACTTTGAGTCTCATTCTCCCAAACTTCCTTCTTATTATCATTTCTCTTCTCATGATGCCTTTGGGCAAAACTGTCTTGCAATCATTTCTTTAGTTTCTGTACCTTATTTGTAGCTTCCTGTTCTCTTTTCTCAACAACTATGTTTCTTGACTAGTCTTGCTTTTCCTTTTATCCTTCAGTCCCCTATCAATATTTTGTGTAGAACTTTTGGTTAGAGTAAATGGAGAAGAGAAGAGAGAAATGACAGTTATAGCTTCAGGTTTTTCCATCACCATTTCCTTGGTGGACTCAGTTATAGCATTAGTTATGGTTTCCACAAGGTCTTTGTCAACCTCGGGTCCAATTAGAAATTCAATATTGACTTCTTGTCCCATGTTTTCTAAAGGAGATAGTAAAGCTACTTCTTTAGGGTAGGAGGTTTCTAGGATAGTTGCAACAGAGTCTACAAAATGTTCTAGAAGAAAATTTCTCAAGTTTTTCTGTGGGTTCTAAAATGTGATTGGATGCGGAATTAGGGGGAGACATTGGAGAATTAGGCAGTGGCTTTTGATCAGAATGATTTCCTGAGAAACCCGCAACTTCTTTGAAATTCATACAATTCGGAAAATTTTCCAATCCTTCCAGAACTTGGATTAGCTCCATTTCCCACTCTTGAGGAGAATCCTCTTGATGCACTTCATGTGTATAAGGAAATTCTCAAGCCTCAATTTCCTCCAACGGTTGTTCATAGGAGTCTATAGCATTCGTGACTTAGCCAACCTAGTTGATCTTCTTATTTTTCTAGATAGGGAGGCCAATAGGGAAGCCATTCTTTTCTCTGCCCTAGTTACTTGTTGGGGGGTTGGAGCTTTTGATTTTCCCTATGAGGTACTTTCTATTGTAGCCTTTTTTTTTTGGCATCCTCATTTTCTTCCAGCTACTCATTATTAGGTGGGATATTTCCAAAATCTTTAATGGGTGCTTCAATTTCTAATGGAACCTCAGGAGCTCCTAAGAACTCTTCCCAACTCAATATTGCTTGGTTCAAACCTCTGAAAAATATTAATTTTATGAGCCCATGGTGACTCACCAATGAGGCTCGGTCCTTAGATATTTTGAGTCTTAAAGCAATTTCATGCAATAGCGAATTCGAAAAATAAAGCAAGTTTAGGATTACCTTTTGTCTCAATGTTTCCATTACCTAAAAATGTCGTCCTATTACCACATCATACTGACCATCACAATTAATGTATCTTTGGATGATGCTTGTTAACTCCTTCCAAGGTTCTAGCAATGAGGCAGTATTGTAGCCATTTCCCTTTCTGACCAGTTCCTCTCGACAATTCACAAACAAGGATGTTACGCTTTGTAGTGGAGTCTGAATTTTGAACCACTTCTCACCTTCCAGGGAAAGGGTTGTCACTTATGCTAAAACTTCTTCATTTACATGTACTTTTTTCCCTTTACACTATTATTCCATTGCTCAAATTTCATGTAAATTCCAAGGTGACTTCATTTTCAAAGCATTGCAGTTAGAAGAAATAGTCGACGACCTTACTCAGTCCAGAATACTGCATGCTTGGTTGGAAATTTGCAACTGGGTTGGTTCACTACACATCGAATGGCCGCCCATTTAGGTTGTTCCAAAGGGAGAAATTTGGTTCTAGAAACAACAAATTTTACCAGATACAAGGACAAAATTGTCACACAGAGTAGAAAATTAAACAACCATAGCATGCAACAATGTTACAAAGTTTTTAAGCGTGTAACTATATGTTTAGCCTTTCAACCTCCGATGGAATTAAAGGTCGCCCATGACCTTCCATCATGCAAATGATTTGTTACAACAGTTGACATGACCAATCAGATAAGAGTGTATGAATTAGATATAATGGGCCAACCGTGAAAAAAATTAGAAATAACAGGCAAGGTGTGCGATGTAATTATTGAGTGCATTAATCACAAAGCATGTTGATGAGACTAGACAGTTATGGCGCCCAAGTCATTAAAGTGGAGTAAAAGTGTATCGAGATGTTTTGAACTCCGATCATGGATATGACAAATTTTTCCAAAAGATTACACTTAGAGAAAAAGGAAAGAAATTTAGGATAGACTTAGTAGCTATTTTTTAAAATTACATCCCCGATATGTAAAGTTAAAATTAATCATTCATACATACTCTTCATTACCACTTTTCAAGTAAAATTGAATTGGTTTCCATAATAATCTACCGATTTTCATTTATAATGCTAAGGGAGAGAAATATGGCTAATTTTAGATGGTAATTTCAAATGGAATTCAATACCATATGCATGGGCTCTTTTTCCAGCAGGCATCCATCGCCTCGACAGGGTTTCCTTTTAACCCATTGATATGCCAGTATCCCATTCCACTAGAAAAGATTCATAACTTTTATTTTTTTATTATCATCAAAGGCCATTGCTTTGGTGTGGTGACTAGTTGATAGCAATATCATTCACCATACTGGATGAGACGGACAAGTTGGCTCGTGATGAGAGCTCTTGTCCTTCATTCCAAGGATCAAAGACCATTACCTTATCTTGGTGACCAGAGTGGTAATGTAACCTCATTAAATCCTATGATCATGGTAGGCTAGCTCATGATGAGACCACCTATCCTTTGTGTGATTATGTTCTTTTGTTTTTATTTATTATTATTTTTTTGTTCTTATTTTGTTATGATAAAAATATTAGTGAATGGGGTGGCTCATCAACTCCTTCAGAGTTATGGATGTTGTCAAAAGTATTGTAATAATTAACTTTTTAGCTCTTCCATTTTGCATACCAAAATTTATTTTTCAAGGAAATCGAAGAATTATATGGAACTAAAAGGAAAGAAAAACTCCTCTAGTGGTGACTAAAGAAATACATTATGAATATATTTATGTGTTTACAATATCAAGGTTGCTAAAGTTTTAAGAGACTCAAAAGTCTATTAAGAATTTATTATAAAACATTCCCTTATGGAAATCATTTACATGAACTAATTATCTCACCATGATATTGAAGAAGAGCTTCAAAATTAGAGTAAAAGAATATATCTTTCAACTATGGCTGGAAAGAAACAATTATGAGTAAGGGAAAAACAAATGTGACTAAGGAAACAATAGTTGTGGCTAAGGAAACAACAATCGCAATCAAGGGAATCATAGTTATAATTAAGGGAACAACAATTGCGGCCAAGGGAATAATAGTTGTGACTAAGGGAACAACAACCATGACCAAGGGAACAACAACTATGACTAAGGGAACAATAGCTGCGACTAAGGGAACAAGAACTGTGACTAAGGGAACAACAACCGTGACCAAGGGAACAATAACTGTGGCTAAGGGAACAAAAATCGTGACCAAGGGAACAACAATTGTGACTAAGGGAACACCAACCGTGACCAAGGGACCAAAAAATGTGGATAAGGGAACAAAAACCCCAGCTAAGGGAACAATAGTTGTGACTAAGCGAATAACAACCAAAACCAAGGGAATAGTAGTTATGGCTAAGGGAAAATGGGACTAAGGGACTAAGGGAGCAACAAACACACACCCCCCCCCCCCTTTTTTTAAATAAGAAAGATAAATCACTTTAACCTTTCACAAGAATTATGTACATTATATACAAAATAAAAGAAATTTCTAAAAAACTTCAGCTGGTTGTAGTTGTGGGGTTACCTCCTTAATCAACTATAACCTGTAGATTGGAATCATTACTTACCTCATGAAGAAAAGACTCTCGTGTGAGTGGATGGTGATATAGGAAAAGTCAGTGTCAATTGGCAATGAAAGATATTCAAGAACTATCAATCGTAGTAAGGTTCACAGTACCATTGTCATAAACTTTGGTGACCTAGTATCGTCCCAACCATATTGTTTGGAGCTTCACTAAAAAATCATGAAAATTGGAGTCATATAATAGAACCCAATCACCTTTCTGAAAAGTTTTCATTTTGATGATTCAATCATGCCATTTTTCCCTTTTCTACTAAATAATGGTTGTATGTTGCAGGGCCGATAAGCGACGACGTATTTTTCTAGTTCATTAAGTTGTTCCAGGCGTTTTTTTTGCCTTTTTGTATAATCTAATATGACTTCCCTTGTGGTTTTGAGAGTCTTTATTTCGAATTATTTTGGAAAATTTGTCTCCTTACTAAAGACAAGCCGGTATCATGTGTTACACAAAAATATCGTCACCATGATTATTTGCAGTCAGTATGGGTCTATCATCACCTATACTAGCCTCCTAAGCAAGTCTCAGACCTTAACTCTTCATGTCAAGATTTGCAAAAGAGAGAAAGACTTTGAAAATCAATATTACTCTGGTTCCGCACTTTCTCCTACTTTTACCTACGAACCCGCACCCTTTGTTCATAATACCTACGTACCTGCAAACTCTGTCTGTAAAGGGGTGGGTGCGTACCCCTGTGAAAGTCAAAAAGGCGCAAGTTTATCCTAAAAAACTCACTTTTGGGTTAATTCTAGACGTTTCTAGAAGGATTTTGACGTGGATTGCTCCAAAGTGGTTCATGCATCCCAAAAGAGAAGGAGCTAATCCCTTGATAGGAGGAGCTATCCCTTTGAAGAAGGGCTTTATCCCTTTGAAGGAGGACCTAGTAACTTCCCTCCATTGCACTATAAATTAAGGCATTGGGTCAGTTGCTAGAGAGGTTAGAAGCTGAACATTTTGAGGGTAAATGCTGATGGAATTGGGACTTCCTAGTTAAACTTGAGAGGAGAGATCACATACCTTTTGGTTTCATTGGGAAGTGAGTGAAACTTGTCAAAGTAGAGGAAACTTCTTGTCGGACCCTGGGAGGAGCTTGTACAGCATCAAGGCATAGGCTGTAAAGTTCTTCTTCATTTGAATTAATACAATCAGATTCATTTTTCTCAACAAATTGTCTTATGGTTTGTTTCATAATCTCCTTGATCATTATGATGAATATGCTTATGATATTGGCTTTTCAGGTGCTATTTAATTTGTTTGCTAGTTTGTGTTTGCAGAATTACACTTCAAGGAAGCTCATTTGGAGCGAGGGAGCGAGGCTTCCACAAACTTGCATTGGACCAAAGGTAGGCAAAAAACACTTGTTTTCCTTTATTTTACTTGCATATTTAGGGAAAGATAGTTTTTGATTGGCTTGCTTGTCACTAGATATCAGTAGATACTAGGAAGGTCGATCTTGTCCGCAACCTCAACTCATTCCGCGTGACAAAATGGCGACTCCGCTGGGGACTTGATTGTTTTCCTTCTTTTTCTTTGACCTGAGAAACTTGCCTTTTTGTTTCTATTTTTGACTTGTTGTGTGTGGAATTGGGTGGATTTAGTGAATTTAGGTTTGTTTTGGCTTTTCATAACTTTAGGAGAAGTCTGCACCCTGTGCTTGTATCACAGTGCGTACCTATACGCACGTTTTCTTTGCACACAGAGCGGGCACGCACCTGTGCAAACTCTGAGCCTGCGGACCCTGCTAAATTTTTGAAAAACTTGATTTTTCCTTTTTTAATTAGTTTTATTTTGGTTTAGTTATTGTTATCCTCTGCCCAGACCTGCATGTGACTTGTTGAAAGCTTTCCTTGGTCTAATTTCATTGGTGTTAGGATTTTAGGTGAAATTCCTGGAAGTTTTGGTTGCCGGTTTTGATTTTCATTTCGGTCGTGTAGTAGCTCAGAGCTTAGAAGCATAGAAGCCTCAGATCACCTTGGTTTTTATTGCCTTATTGAGGAATTAACCATTTGTAAAATTAACCCTTGTTGAGGAATTCATCTTGAGTTTTCTCTTTCCAAAATTTCAAAAAGCTTGTGTTAAAAGTTTGGATTTCATTTTTACAAAAAGAACAAAAGATTACTTGTTTTTGACTGATTTGTGATTCTAGACAAATTAGTCCTTGGTTTGCTTATTGCCAAGTAAAACATCCTTGAAAAGACAAAAATATTTTGTAAGCTTTTACTTCAAGTAGTTCTTTATAGTTTGTAGATCTTAAGATTTGCTTTGTTCATAGTTTTTTTTAAGATTTGTTTTAGTTTTCTTAATATATGATTTAATCATAGTTTTGAGTGTTTTTATAAAAATACAAAAATCTCTTTTGAAAAAGTTTGTTTTGGTAGCATTTGAGCG
>APFE030369034.1:0-12486 GCA_000404065.3 Pinus taeda
GAGACTGGAAATGAGAGAGAGTTGTAGCTCTCCGCAGGTTGCAGCCTGCGTACTGGTAAAGGACTGCACCAGTACAAGACCATTGTTAAAGGAGTTTCTAATTTGAAAGAAGATAGAGACATATTGCAGCAGGTGGTTTTCACCCACATTGGGTTTCCACCTTATATCTTGTGTTCTTGATGTGACTGTCTGCTTTTCTTGTTCATGCTCATTATTGATGGTACTGATATGCAAAAATAATTCAAAGTATAAATAAGGAAGAATTGTTAAAAGGACTAGATAATACTGATTCACCCCCTCTCTTAGTATTATTTTCAACAGACTCAATACCACTTGGTTGCCACATAATCTAGTAACAAGGTCCACTCAATATCAACATTCCATGAAAAAGGAAAAGAAGGAAAGAAAAGTAAACAATTTTCGTTTAAGTACTACCCCATAGTGAGACTTTGCTACTTTTAGAACCTGAATTCCCTCTCTAACATTGACTAAAGAATATGCATCATTTATCATGTTTAGGGACTAGAGAATCTCATCTTATATCAAAGGATAGTCAACAAGATGATAAACACCGATATTGTTGGCCCAAAATCCATGCAAAGCACTCCACACACCTAAGATTTGGCTTCTTTCTCATGAAAGCTAATACCATCAATGTTCTCCTTAGCAATAGAATTGAGATTTTGATGAGAGATATATCATAAAGGAAATCAAATATTATAGACCAAACATCCCAACAGATAATATAAGATAGACTGGGAGTAGGAATCTACACATGAATAGTAAAGGAGTCCCTCTCTTCACCATTCTAGGTAGCTATTCAATTGTAATCCAGGGTGAGAAAAATTACCATCCAGAAAATGGTAGATGGAGCATCATTGAAGGAGACACAAGCAAGCCCAAAGTCACATATTTTGAATATAAAGTCAACATTTTCCAAAATATTTTTTGGATTCAAGTCATGATGAAATAATTTTCTGTAAGAAAACCATACAAACATTTCATTAACTAAAATAATGACACTTCCAATAGACAAAAGCCCAAAGGTTTTTTTTTACTATGACTAGAAGCAAATCTTTCAAGAGATATTTTCAGGCTTGTCTGAATGTACTTTATAGATATGAAAATATGATATATAAATAACTGATAGTTCTTAGGTGTGATATCATCATTTTCTTTAATAACTTGGTGAATATTAGACTCGATCAACTCAAATACAACATATACATATTTTAATTCCCATTGAGATGGAGTAAGCATAATATTGTTAATCTCAACAATGTAAGAATGGTGAAGCAATCTAAGGAGCTTTATTTCTCTCAAAATATGTGTGGTGTCATATGCATGTTCAAATACATCATTAATGTTATTAATTTCCACTTTCTCACCAGTATGAGTATCAATCACAAAACTTACTACACCATAGTTTTCCTTGCAAACAAATATGATATCAGTTTGCCTCACCATATTCAGTGAATAACTTTGTCTCTATAAAGCTCTAAAATATCACAAGAACACCATTATCATAATAAAATGTTAATGGTGCTAGAAATACATCAACCAAGGGGGTATACCTGACATGAAGTCCCAACTAGACCTCACAATGTTTTGAGTAGGATCCCTAATCAGAGTATTGTCCCCGCCACCATAACTCTAAGGTTTGCCTTAGCTGCAATGGATAACATAAGAGAGTATTCCCATAACCTTTGAAATTAGCAAGTAAGTTGACACTCTGAAACACCAATTGCAATGTGTAAAAGGAGACTTTTAGGAGGGGAGAGAGAGGAATGAGTCTTTAGAAGGAAGTAATAGTTTTAACCTAAAAGAGACACATGAGAGCATGACAAGAGTCATTAGTTATCTAGTGAAGTATTTCACATAGACATAACAATCATTAAGCAAATACAACACACATTCAAAAATATAAGTACCAAAGGCACATAATAGTTCAATTTCTTTCATACATGTGAACAAAATACATACTACAAACATATAAATAATAGTCTTACTACATTCACGATACATGCATGAAATGTGTTGTCTCATCAAGCTTCTGATTATTACGTGAAATATCCAAATACATGGTTATAATGGTGATCCACTAGCTCCAATAGTGGAACATTAAGTCACTTATTTCTTCTCCAAAGAATGTTATTCTCTCTTATGCTAAATTAGAGAAACCAAGGATATCTCTCCAAAGGCTAAGCCTCCAAAATCCATTTTCTTGAGTTATCATGGTGTATTTATAGCAAGAGGGATGACCTTTCATATCACCTATGACTCTTGATTTACCCTCATAACTCTTGGACTTCTAATGTGACCTTTAGACTTCTATATGACTTTTGGACTTTTCTTAAAGACTCTTTTTATCCATATATGACTATGTGACTTTTCATATTCCACATATGACTCTTGGACTTCCAAACATTACATTTTGTCCTTTTCTTTTAATAATTACATCATTACATCCAAAAATGATGTCACAAGACACATGGGCACACATGAAATTGTGATGAGACTATTACAAGTCACAACTTGATAATCATCACATGGAATCCATGATGAACGAGAAATGCCAAACTATTCCTCTTAATGTTTTATCTTCAATCTTTGTGAGAGGTTTTTTCAATACTTCATCCTCATGAAATATCTTATTTGTTATTCATATTCATCCTCAAAGGGGCTTGTTGATGGTGTTGGACCCACCAACATGTCAGGGGATCTCTTCGGTAAGAAGTCCCAAGTAGACCTCAGACTGCTTGGAGTAGGAGTCCTAGCAGTGGGTAGTAAAGTTATGCCTTGACTGCAATAACACACACAGGTAAGTGTGATATATTTTTTGGAATCAAGTGTGTGACCTTGAACCAAGTCAAATGAGATGCATGGGGGTTCTAACACATGGAAGGGGAAAAGAAAGTGTATCCCCTAGAAGCCTATAATAGTACATAGCCTGAAAGGAACACACCAGTTGAAGGACATCACAAGCTAGAAAGCAGAATACTTAACAATCCAAAGTGACGGGTTAAACCAACAACACAACTTCAACAAAATTCATATAATCGTATACAAAATAGTTCATACACAAATGTGTAAGTTAAACAACATACATTGCTAAAGTAACCAGAATAGTCGGACAACAATAACAGCATATGCATGAAGACGTGCTGGCTCTATTATATTATATAAAGTGAAAGTTACATCCATACATACACCATTGACATCCACTAGACCCAATAGTGGAATATTACAGTCAACACCGCCTGCTCCTCCAAAGAGGTGTACTTTCTCTACACTGTGGAGAAGCCAAGGCTCGTCACAATACCCTCCAATCCTTCTCTAAGCAATGCCTAGCCAAAATCTTGGCTCCCAAAATACTGTTTTATGATTTATGAGGTTCTATTTATAACAAAGGGTGGGGTGACCCTTGACATTCCTCGTTGTCACTCTTGGACTACCCTGATGACTCTTCAACTTCATTACATGTAACTCTTTACATTACATATGATTGTTTGCATTCCACCAATGACACTTGAAATTTCAATTTACATCATGTTTACAATAATACTACATTTTTCACATATACCCATGTGGGAAAAAAATAGGCTTGAGTCAGCTAGATAAAACAACACTAAGACTCAGACTGTTGTGGAAAGACCAACTCGTCAACATCCTTTATGTGATATTCGGTGATGAATTGATGCCAAACTTGGTAGTGCACAATGGTGTCCACATACTATTTGATGATATCTTTCTGGAAACGAAATCTTGCCTGCATTACTTCTAAGTATACTGATCTAGAACCTCTATCCAACTCGTCCTATAAAATGCATAGCTAGTCCTGAGCATGGTTGGACAGATGACATATCTCTGTATGTTCTCTATGCTAATTTGTAAATTTCTATTGGTAGCCATGTGCATCAAATGATCAAAGTGTGTGTCAATATCCAATCAAACTTGGTTCTTGTCTTTGGCTTCGGTGAGTTTTCTAGTTGACGGGGTGTTGTTCCTTCTCACCATGACATCCAAACTCCTGAACAGTCGTGTGTACGAAGCCTCAACATTGGTGATGAGCGGCAGGAGTTCCTCACAGTTCCAGGTCAGACTCCGGATGTGTTCTTTGTCCAACTCTACCTACGATTTCATCATCATGTGCAATTGAAGTGGGGCTCCCTTGTACCTCATTATCCATGTTTGTACATGATCAACATTGGCATGTATGTCTGTGAGTCTGCATGCTATCTTGATGCATCACTACTGATAACCATGTAGATGGACAACTGCCTTGTGCACGGTGACAAACATGTCTTACAGTCTCTACATGACTGTCTCAAGAGCCGACACTTCAACAAGTATCACTTTATTCATCTCTGATCTAGCAGATCCTATTGAGTGTTCCTTTCTCTACCTGGCTGCTTGAAATTCCTTAGCCATGCGCTCACTTTCTTCTATCAAAAAATTCACACTTCAGCTCATGGTTTCGGCATAAGCCTTCGTAGCGTCGGCCAAGGAAGCTAGATGTCTTCACACATCTGACACAATCACCTATTCTTCAAAGTGCGCAGGTGATGCATGCTCATCTGGGATGTGTGCTCTGCGCGCTTGTACAACTCTATGTTGTGACTCATCAAAGGATATGTTGTACACATATGTTCCCAAATCATCCTCAAGGAGATTGATATCCCCTTGTTCACTTGGGACTTGCTCTATTGTTGTAGTTGGTGAAGCCTATGGGGTGACCTCGGTTGCTTTTGGCATAAGGTGAGTGTCCTGATCTTGTTCCAGATGTTCCATCTTTGCGTCCATCTATTCATCCATCAGTTCATCCTGCTGAGAAAGTTCTTGTTCCTGTGGCTTCTCACCCTGTTCATCATCTGCTGCTAGTGGATCTGAGTCTTCAACCCGTATCGACGCAATTTTCACTGTCTAAGCACCTTGCACTTCCTCCTGTTCCTATTCTTGTTCCTATCCCTACTGCACTTCCTTCTCTCTTTTATGTAGATCTTATTCTTCTTTGAGCTTCTACTCTACTTCCTACAACTTCTTCTCTATCTCTTCTAGTCTTTCCTTATCTCTCTTTTTCTTCACTCCTCTCCTATCGCACTATTGCCTCTTTGCTTCTATCTCGAAAGCTACTCTCTCAACAAGTGGATCTTCCTTAAACTTGTAGCTTTTCTTTGCCTCTACGCCTTTGGTAGTCTTCCTCTTTCCTTTGTTTTGCAGAGGTTTGCTTCTTGTTGTTTTTGTTTTTGCTTATCCCTATGGTGTTGTTTCCTTGAGTGATGCTAGCCACTCTACCACCATGCTGACTGGTTCATTTAGCATAGAGGAGTTATAGAAATATCTCCAAGGGTCTTCCTCTGGCCAATGACATGCCCTGTGGATCCAAGGATAGTACACTCTCATACAGTGGTCCCTACATAAGCCATGCAGATCATACAAATTAAAACTCTTGGTGTTGAACTTAAAATTCTTGAAGTCCTCGACCTCAGCATATGCTTCTTTCAAACTCTAGATCACGTACAACCCAATTTGAAAAGGAAGCATAGGCCATGGTGCCTTCTCCTTCCTATGCAGTCTAGATGGTAACCTTATCGAGATGTGGTATACAACCTCCTTAATGACTAGCTTTTCCGTGGAAAACTTCAACAACAAATGTAGAGCCTTCTCCGCATTATATATCCCGATGAAGGTTCCATTGGGTGAGGCATACCAATTTGCAATGTTTAGCAATGCCTCCATTGTTGCCTTGGACATGCAAGGTAGATATTGTTCAAAGATAATTGTGTACAGAGGAGAAATGAAGTGGTCAAATAGTCTAGCCATGACTCCTTGGTAGTTGCACTCTGAGATCAACTTGCAATATATGTTCACAACATTCTCTGAAGGTGTCCATGCCAAATCCATGACAGGAAACTATTTACGGGCACAAATTGCATCGAGCAGGTAGGCAGACATGAAGAATATTGATTTCTTATCCTTGGGTATACTCTTGGCATTCGATACATGCACTTTCAGCTAAAGAGACAACATGTTGGACTAGTTGAAAGGCTTTCCTTCACTTGCCAGCTGATCCAACATAAGAAACTAACTCTGAAGGAAGGTCTCCATACACTCTTGGCCATACAAGCAACATGAAAAGATGACTAAGAGTTGGTAACCCTTCTTGACTATCTTTCTCTTGTATATCTAGTTGGGTGTCATCCTGAAATTTGATGGCTCCCTTACCCAATGCATCAAGATGTCTCTTGTGCTCACGCTGCTATTGGGAGTATAGAACAGTGCATCCATCTTGTTCACTAGCTATGGAAAATGATACATCTACTAATAATCCTCCTCCCTGAAGGAAATAATCTCTACTCCACTGAAACTGCTTAGGATCAGTGTGTGAGACACTCTAGTGGATCATGTATGTGCACGGGAAGGCGGGATACCTGCATGAAACCTTGTACAATCCTAACTTATGAATGTTGACATAGACATGACTGTCCTCCAGATTCTCCTCAAAATTGCTTGTGAATATAATGTTGATGTCTTGCCATGTAATATTGATGTATTTCTCAATGAATAGATGTGTTTTGTATAAACGAGCAAGCTCATAAACACTTGTTCAACCACATATCTAGTACTACTTTCAACTATGTTCTTTGATCTATCTCTCTTGGAGGTCATGTCACCTGTACTATTGAGAAGCTGCTCAACACCTGTTGTACCTGGAGATAGAGAAGACACTCATGGCAAGCCAATGTTAGTGGAAAAACATAAAGCAACTTGGGAATCAATCATGTAGAAAATTGGGTCACTGTTGGGCAACATTGCACAACATTGACTCTAAGAGACTGGGAGACTATCAGCTGGAACTACACATTGCACAGTTTGAGCTACTAGTGAGCCCTACTACTGACTAGAACTAAATAGAGCACCGTCCAAAGAGGCTAACTGTGGACTGGAACTCCTCAATGCAGAGTTCATTCTAGCTGGGTTACTAGTTGGAACTACGCATTACGCAGTCCCAGTGGACAGGACTAGGCATTGTCTCCCAAAATTGAGCAGAGTCCAGCTAGGAGGCAGTGTGAGGTAGCCTTTGTGTAATTCCTAGAGGCAAGGAAGAGCCTTGACTTCTAGGAATACGTAGTGCATGCCGAGAGAAGTGAGATTTGGGCCAAGGCAACCCAGATATTCCCAAGGGAAACTTGAAAATGAGAAGGACTGAATGAGTGTACAAATATGGTGCATATCTAATTGAATGGACATGCATGCAATCCAAGCAAGTGCAAAAATCAATCAAATGGAAAAACAACGAAGCTCATGAAGAGAGTTGCCGCAACGACGACTATTAGTGCAGAAACATGGTTATGCATGTGACACTAAGGAAATGCAATGTAAAACTTGCAAAAATGCTTCTACAAGTTAAGATACATTGAAACACCAGTAGTTGTTCAATAAAACAAGGAAAAAATCACTCGCATAAGCCAAGAAATCAAAATCAACAGAAAAATAGTGAAATACATGAAAATAAAAACTTACCCGGAAAAGATATGTTCACTGTGTGGAAGGTTCCTAGATGCCTCGGGAATGCTAGAGCTCCAAGATCAAATGTGAGGAATGAGATATGGGGCATCCATTAAATAGATTAGTTAGATTTAGGGTTTATGACGCACATGCCACAAATATAGGAAAAAAGCAACACTTGGCGGGAAGTTTCTAAAATCGATTTTTCATGTAACTCCTAGTGCTAAAAATAGATCCCTAAAATCTAGGGATGCTTTTTTGTTTTTTTGTTTTTGCTTTTTCAAGAAAGGTTGCCATGCATGCAAGGAAGAATTGCACTATTCTAGAGGTGTTAGCATTATGATGCATGTGTTGTACTTGATGGCAACCCACTCATAGAAGAACATCTCTCTTAAGTTATAACTAGATGAATCTTCAGAAGAGATATCAGATGTGACTGAATGCATGGGATGCAGGACAACTCAAAGAAATCAGATGATATTTCTAAGTATGACAAGTTATCTTTGCCATCAAGTCCAAAGGGGGAGATTGTTGGCATTATGAGACAAGTGTTGTCCTTGATGGCAAATCACACAGATGAAAAATCATAGTGCAGGAGGTCAGCAGCAAAGAATTTATGATCAGTCGATAAGAATGAAGAGAAAATATATATACGCAGGTTCACTTTGACAAAGCCGCGTATACACGCAGGTTGGACGTGCCCAAGATGTGTATGCGTATACACGCACTTTCATACAAGGAAAAGTGTGTATATGCTGGAGAACTTACTTTTGGTCCATGGTAGTTAGTCCTTGGTACTTGAACCTATGATTTTGGACCGTAGTATCTCGTCAGATGTGTTGATCCCCAGTATTGGGTCCATGGTGTTAATTTGTTATGGTTTTGGACCGTGGTATTGTAAAAGGCCTAAGACTATAAAAGGAGAAGAAGATCATTAGGCAATATACTTGAATATCTGATATAGGATGAGATCCAGTATGCAGGATATGGGTTATGATGCATTTCTTGATCGAAGCTAAGGAGGGATCTCACCGGTTGATGGAGAACAAGATCTACGGATAGATCGAGATCAAATGGTTTGAAATGAACTATCTCTATATGGTTGATTATGCTTGTTCTAGATCTGTATACTGACGCATATAATGTTCTGAACTGGGTATAAATTAAGTATGAAATAGCTGCAAGTCATGATAGATATGTACGTGGGTTGGCTTTGGTAGAAGCGCGTACGTACGTGGGTTTGATTCGTCCAAGTAGCATATACCATTTGAGCTATGATTTTTGATGATATAGTTGGTTCTGAATATTGTTACAGAGTTCAGTGTGCTTCTCTGTGTTCTGGTGACTGCCTTTTGTTGACAGGGTTTCAGTGTTTCAATATTGAGTGTTTTTAGAGATTGATGTTGCTAGTGTGTGTGTGCTTCAATGATATTGATGGGTCCAGTATGAAAATTGGATGAAACGAGGCCTTCAGATTTTAGAGTTGTGCTTCAGTGTATCCAGTCTGAAAATTGATGAAATGTTGTACCTGGAGGAAGAAAGAAAAGGTTGTAGCCTTCAGTAGGTCGACACCTACGTACTAGTACATCAGCTAGTACAAGAGCAAAGGGGGTTGTAGCTCCCTTCCAAGAGAGGCTGGAGAATGAGAGAAGGTTGTAGCCTTCTGTAGGTAGAAGCCTGTGTACTGGTATAAGTCTGCACTAGTACAAAACTATTGTAAAAAGAATTTCTTATTAAAAAAGGTTGAGACGACTTGTAGCAGGTGGTTTTCACCCACATTGGGTTTCCACCTTATATCATGGTGTTCATGTGTGCTTCTTGTGTGTGATGATCTGTTCTGTTTTAGTGCTTCTGTCTACTATTCAGATGGTCAATGAAGTTCTGATGCATTATCTAAGGATTAACATATAATGGATTATCCGAATCATAAGTATTCTGGATATACGCTAGTTGTATTAGACACAGTCGCGTATACACGCGGGTTCATTTAACTGAAGTAGCGTATATGTATCTAAGTATGGAAATGTAAAAGGTTTACTGATTTGATAATACTGATTCAACCCCCCCCCCTCTCAGTATTATTTCCAACAAAATACACCACCAAAAATGCATTGGTGAAGGGTCTCAAGATGTTGTCCATCAATCTCATGAAGGTTGTAGGGGTGTTCGTCAATCCGAACAGCATCAATAACCATTAGAAAAGGCTCTCCTTGGATTTGAAGGCAATATTCCACACATCAGAGGGTTTGAAATGCACTTGGTGATAACTTGACTTTAAGTCAACCATGCTGAAATATTTTCCCCCTTGAGCTGGTCCAAAAGGTGATCAATCCACGGGATTGGGTACCTATTCTAGATAGTGATCTTATTCAGTGCCCGATAGTCAATACAGAGCCTCCAGATCCCATCCTTCTTCTATACCAATACAATTGGGATCCCACAAGGTGATGAGCTTAGCTTGATGTGCCCTTTCTACAATAGTTCCTGAATCTGCCATTTGATCTCATTGTTCTCTAGAATAGAGCATCAATAGATCAGTCCATTGGGCAACAACACGCCCAAGGTCAAATCGATGGAGTGCTTGACTTGATAGTGTAGAGGTACCCTGTGGGTGAGGCGAAAATATCCCTATACTCCTACACAACCTTGTCCATCTGTTGTTGTTGTGTAGAGGAGCCATGCCTAGAAGTCATGGCCACAACTTTCTTCTTGCCCTGGGGGTGAATCATAAGCAAAACAAATTTCTTGGTCTCGGAAATGCTCTTACTACATTGAAATTTAATTAGTGTGAGAATTAATATTGATGTCTTCTATTGTCTTCTTGATGTCATCTTATAGATCTGATTGGGTGTCATCCTGAAACGAGCTGGCTTCTTTACCCAATCCTTCAGAATGACTCTGGAGTGGCCTCTAGTATTGGGCAAGCTGAACAAAGGGGTCATGAGAGTCATGGGCTCATTCATCTGATACATCTCATCGTAATCTCGTGCCGAGAAGGTTGCAAGCTTCATCCCACTAACACTACTCAAGTTCAACGTCTCAGGGTCAGTGTGAGAGACGATCCAGTGAATCATGTTCGCGCATGGGATATGGTGTATCTGCATGCAATTTGGTACAAGACGGACTTATGAATGTTCATGTACACTTGACGGTCTTCAAGGTCTTCCCCAAAAGTACCTGCGAATGTTTCATTCACTTCTTTCCACTTTAGTTTGATTTCCTTGTCTAGATACAACTTCATATCTTCATAGATTGGCAAACCAGAGGACACTTGCTGAGTTGCTGCTCCAGATGCCATATCATCAGTGTCATGAGATCATGTTCTCTTGAAAGCCATTGAGATAGACGAACACCCGTAAGATCTAGAAACAAGTAGCATGCATGGCAAGAAACATGTCAGTGAAAACAAAGCAAATATGGGGAAGGACACAACACATACCTGGGAAACTAATGAGCAAGATTGCACAAATTTCACTAGGAGGCTGAGTGACTGGTTGCCAGAATTGTGCAAAAGGCAGTCTAGGCTCTCTAGGAGGTTGAACTAGCTACTGAATCTGCAAAATGCACAATCCAGTTGGGCAGTTGGCTATTGGGATTTGCGCAATGCACAATCCTAGTCGGGAAGGACTATTGGCCCAAGGATAGATTTGTTGGGTTGTGTTATATTCTTTCCACGACTAGCCCACGTAGTTACCTGAGGGTTAGAAGGGGGAGATCACAGGGGGTTTGAAGGGTACCTGTAATCTCACTCTATGGGGTGTAGGGCAGCACCCCAGAAAATTTTGGTTTTGGACCTTATGTTAGGTTGGGCAAACCCACCTATGGTTTTGTGCATGATTTTCACACATCGTTTTGGACATGATGGTTTTCGGTCCATGGTTTTGGACGTAATGGTTTTTTGATCCATGGTATTGGATGCTTCGACATGTATAAATATGTATTGTAACATTGAAAAGAATATAATGAAAAATCAAGCTGGCAGTCTCGGTTTTGGGATCCAGGGGAAAATCTCTGTGTATATGTGTTTTATGTGTTATGCTCTCTCATTGTTTATTTTATGTGTTTTAGAATTCGTATGTAGGTAATTTCTGTATGGGGTTAGAACCTACATTTGGTATCAGAGTTGTTTTGGATTCAAGGGGACGCCTTTGTTGCTGAGGGGTTTCGCTCGGGCCTGTGGTAGACCCTGTTTAGTGGGAGATCTACGAGATTGATTCTGTTGATGAAAGAAGATGGCGAGTAGTGGAAAGATAGAGATCGAGAAATTTAATGGTCAGAGTTTTGAGTTGTGGAAACTCAAGATGGAGGATATGTTGGTGTATAAATATCAGTGGATCATGGTAGATCCAGGTAATAAACCAACGAGAGTGTCCGATGAAGAATGGAAAAAGTTGGATCGAAAGGAAAAGAGCACAATACGATTGTGTGTCTCAGATTCAATATTGTTGAATGTATCGGGGGAAGCTATGGCGAAGGCTTTGTGGGACAAGTTAGGGACTTTGTACCAGTCTAAGTCTCTGGTGAATAAACTATTCCTGTGGAAAAAGATGTATAACCTGAGGATGAAAGATGGAGACTCGGTGACAGAGCATATGAACGCATGTAATACTGTGGTAAGTTAGTTAGCATCTATTGATATTAAAATTTTAGATGAAGATAAGTGCATCAGTTTGTTGTGTTCTCTACCAGATTCGTGGAATAGTCTAGTTATTGTAATAGGTAGTAATGCAACTGCCTTGAAGTTTGATGAAATAGTCTTATCCTTGCTGACGAATGAGATGAGATGGAAAAATACAGAGAGCCAGAATGGTGATGCCTTTTCTGTACGAGGACGGTCCCAGAATAGAAAAACAAATAATTCATCGAGTGGGAGATCTAAATCTAGAGGGAGATCTAAATCTTTAGGAAAACCTATAAAGGTGGTGTGCTGGAAATGTGGAAAGGAAGGGCACTACAAAAGGGACTGTAAATCTAAAT
>APFE030369046.1:2353-17743 GCA_000404065.3 Pinus taeda
AAATGTCAATAATACCGTTGCCTCAAGAGAATCAAAGACACCTCTGAAGTGACCTTGGGAAAATCAAGTTTTCTCCTAGCTTGGTTGGCCAAATGATTTTTTTGATGGGTAAAATGATAACTAGACACAAATCGCTTTCCAATGAGCTATCATGAACTAAATTTTGGGTTGAGGAAGGCATTCAAAAGTTGACTGCAACAACACTCTTCTTTGAGGCAGCCTCATTTGGCACTTTTTGACTAGTCTTGGGAGATTTGATTTTTGATAGGTAAAATCAACTTCAAATTGAAAAATTCTAGTTGGGTTGGAATTTATACTCAAAGAACTTTCCAACGAGCTATCCTGCACCCAATTCCGACACTGGTAAGGCCTCCAAAATCCTCCTTACAAAGCGCGACATGTCAAGCAGGGGGGCGCGACATGTCAGGCAGAATTGCTTTTGAACTGCAGAAAGCTGTCTTGGGAGAATTGATTTTTGACAAGGAAAATGAACTCCAAATCCAAAAATTCCAGTTGGGTTGGAAAGTAGACTCACCTACCTTTCCAAAAAGCCTACTCTTGACCAATTTGGCCACCTTTACGTGCCCCAAACATGTCTCCAAAGGGGCACAACATGTCAGGCAGGGGGGCGCGACATGTCAGGCAGAATTGCCCAGAAATGCACTGTACAGCCCAGAAAACGCAGATTTGACTCAGTTTGACTTTTTGAGCTCCTATAAGGATGAGCTCGACCCCTAGAGGTAGGGAAAGAGGTTAGATCATCTATATTATGTACTTTCATACTCATTTTCATGGTTGGATTCTTGAGGGAGAAGCATTCATTGTATTATTTCACTGTATCTCTGCAATTTTTGGTTAAGGAAGACCAGGGTTTTTCAGTCCTCTTTGGGATTCTTGTGGACTCATGTGTTGATGGTGTGTTTCTAAATTTTCTTGTAAGCTTTTTTATGCGATTCATTTCCTTTCTTTACTTTTGCACATAAAACAAATGAAGTGTTAAAGTAAGAATTCATGCTTGCCATGCTCTGCTTTTAAGTTTGTTTAATTTCAATGTTTTCTACTGTCTAAAGAGAATTCAAAGTTATTGCTTGCTCTCTTTAGCTATCTTTATTTCATTCCTGACCATCCAATTAAGTTAAAGGCATTAATACTGTCTCCTACCTTTCCCCAAAGAACCCCCTGCAGAAACTGTGTCCCATCCCCACACCCAAAATTGCCCTCTCCTCAATTTGCCACCAAAAACCCTAAAAACCCTAAATCAACCCTTTTGATCAGTTTACTAGCCTAAAATCAGTGTTACCCCATTGGTCATCTCATCTATTGAAGATTTTACTGAGATTGACTGGAGAGAGCCTTCTCCTGCCCCGTAGGGCTAGCTACGAGGCTAAATGGTTTGATGTTGCCTTGAGGTTTGCCTTTTTCAGCCTGAGGTGAAATTTCAAGCGCTAACAACTCCCACCCCATAGAGATTCTTAACCCGTAAATAGACTTTGTTACAATACCATGTGGGCCAATACTATGGCTTACTAATACCACATACCTAAAAGACCTTACGTCATGTTCATATAACATTTTTTTAATTAATCAATTTAATTAAAAAGACAAAATGGGTTAATTACTTTTGAGTTCAATTTCAACCTTGATTTATGACTATTACTAAGAATATTTTAGAATATTCTATGGAGATTAAATCTCAACCATCCACCTAATAAATATGAATAATTAAATTAAAATTTTGAAATCCCTATTCCAAAATAGATGCTCCTATTGACATAACAAAACAAAAAGAGACTAGGAGCCCATTTCAAATCATGTTTTTTTTTTTTTTGCTAAAGCAAGAGTCAAACCTTCTATTGACTTGTGAAAGAGAATAAGTTACATAATTTACAACAGGAGATAAGATGACGTCGTGCCTCCAACAAAGGGAAGAATTAAATCAACCCTTAGTGTCCTTACAGAAAAATGCCACACACATACAAAAGGCGGACTCAAAGAAGGGAATAGAGAATAAAACCAACAGAAAATAGGTCCGAAGAGGTTAACTTGGATCCATTGACAAGCCTTATGAACCTGGTTTATGGATCTACCACTTCCTACACCAATGATAAAAGACTGTATCTCTACCTGAAACAAATCTAGCCAAAAGAGAAATAAAACCAAAATCCAAAAGAACTTGGTTCCTCTGACTTTCCTTTGGACCCATAAAACTGCTCGACTTTCAAAAGCCATTGATCTGCTCCCTCCTAATCGAATGGTCAAAATCCATATCACGCAAAGCAGTAGCCCGAGAGATACCCGCCCAATGAGGGCATTATTCACTCTCCTGCCCACGCCACGTGTAGACAATCGAGTGGCATTGCGAGCGCCCGTTAAGGGTGGTAAACCGGAAGCAAATTTGACTCCAGGACCCACTAACTTGCTCGACAGTTTGTAGTGTTCGATCTGCTCCTGCCTAATGAAACAGTCAATATTCATATCACGTGGAGCAAAAGCCTGAGGAATACCTGCGCGATGAGGGCAATATTCTCTCTCCTCCCCTAGCCACATGTAGACAGCTAAGTGGCATCGTGTGCATTCCATAAAAATCACTTTTGGGTTTGAGGGTGCCTGAAAAGGGTGGTTTAACAAAAACTATTTTGACTCCCGCTGCCTGTTTCCCAGGCCCACTAACTCGCTCGACTGCCTACAACCATTGATTTGCTTCCTTATGATCGAACAATCCATGGCCATATTGCGTGGATTTGTGGGCGCCCAATAAAGGTGATAAACCAGGAATTGTTTTTCCTCCCAATGTCTTCCTTTCGAATTTGCAATCCAGCTCAATAGCCTATCGCTGCCGATCTTTTTCCTTATAAGCAAACTGCCAATGGCACGAGGACTTTCTTTGGCCAGGCTTCCAGTATCTCCTGTGCCAATACAAACTATGTTGATCTCCTGTGAGACCCTTAATTTCCCATACTTTGTGTATCCTTCTAATATACTCCTAATCTTCATTGACAAATGTTGATATTCCATGGCCTTGTCTGTTCTGGTATTGCTCCCTATCTATGAGGGCCCGAGAAGAACAACCTTCTCACATTTGGTTGTTTGCTACCTCCTCCCACCTACAACATATGTTAGTTCATGTGCATCTGACCCCTTCATTGGCTAGCCAGTCCACAACTCTGTTGGCTTCTCTGCGTACATGCATAAAAATGAGAATTCTAAGAATTCTTAAGTGTGATTGAATTATGTTATAGACCTATAGAAACCTACAGTGGCTTGAGATTTTCTTTGGTGCTGATCCTAAGCCTATTTGCTTGACTAAATTGATGAATAATTCTGAGTCAGCTTCGATGATACCATTATGTGTGTCGTGCTCTATCAGTATATCCAAGCATTGCTCCATAGCCATGAGTTCAACCATATTGTTGGTAGCTTTTCCCAGATGACTGTGAAAGATTACTTTTATGTTGCCCTTCTCATCTCTCATGACTCCACCATAACCAGCGTTTCTAGGATTACCTTTAGAGGCTCCATCTATGTTGAATTTTAAAAAGCCTTGTGAAGGGGGTTGCCAGAAAGCCTTTCCCTATGAAGTATGCTTTATGGTAAGATGTGGACTCTAAGGGATATGTGTCGGTAACTCCAAACTTTCCAGAATGCACGCCTCTGTATCTCGTCTACTTTCCTGTGGAAAATCCCCCAAGGGTGTTGACAGTCTCCTTTAGTTGTTTAAGGATTATCGTTATGATGCTATTCACTAGTCCAATTTTGTCTCTGAAAATTCTGTTGTTGCACTCTTTCCATACATTCCAGATCAAGAACCCTGGAGTCAAAGCCTAGGCTTTGTTTATTGTCTCATTGTCTGAGAAATCTCTTCTCCAATTTTTCAATGTAACAATGATATTATTTTCATTCCTGTCTATCTGCTTGAAGACATTTTCAACCCATTTCCATAGTGTTGAGGTAAAGGCGCAGAGATTGAGAAGATGATTTGTGGTTTCTTCCTGCTCACCACATAGGTGACATCTTGAGGGGCCAAAAAAGCCTCTCTTTCTGAGATTCTCCCATGTTAGAATCTTGTCTTGTTGCACCAACCACCTGAATAGTTTAATCTTCATCCAATGTGGGTTATTCCAAAGGTCTTTCCATGTCTTGTCAGTGTTTGGAAAGTTAATACCTGAAACTATTCTTTTTGCTTCTTTGAGGTTGAAGTCACCCTCATTATTTTTTCCCCATCTTAATTGGTCATCTGAGGTTGAGGTCAAGATTTTCCGTTTTTCCATAATAACTTCTAGGGCTTTAGCTTGAGTTTGCGGCGTTGTCATCTCATTGTAATATGGAAGTTTCCAAATTCTCCATTTGCCATTGTTCCTTTCCTGATCCCAATAATCACTTACCCTCTTTAATGCTTTGTTAATGGTATCAGTTTGGATGTTTTCTAAATTCTCTCTAGTGAGGTTACTTTCCTACTGCCAATTGTCCTCCCAGAACCAAGCCAAATTTCCACTTCTCATCTCCTAGAAGTTATAATTTTGTACTAATGCTCTGTTCTCCCAGACCCTGTTCCAAATTTGGGAACCTTTTACCTGTCCTGTCATTCTTATGAGGTTCATTTCTTTCCAGTTCATTGCATACTTTTGTTTCCAAAGTTTCGCCCGGGGGTTTCACATTTCCTTTAGCCATCTCCACCACACTTCTGCTCCCAGAACTTTGTTTAGAATGTCTAGGTCATGTAGACCCAAACCACCATGGCATTTGGGCTTGCATATCCTGTCCCAAGCCACTAGAGCCCATTTCTTTTTCTCTTCCCCTTTACCCCAGAGAAAGTCTCTTTGAATGTTTCTGATTTGTTGAATGACTCCTGTTGGTGCTGGAAGGGCTGATATCATGTAGATTGGGATGGTTTGAAGGACCGCCTTACTGAGGACCAACCTCCCTGATAGGTTCAGGGCTTTGTTTGTCCGCTTGCTGATCTTGTCTTTCAATTTGTTTATTACAAACTCCCAGATGTCCTTGTTCAACGGTTTTTCTGCTAGGGGAACTCCCACATACTTCGAGGGCAGTGAATCTCTTTGAAAGCCTAAAATTCTGGAGAGGTTTCTATGGATAGAAATATCAGTATTGAAAAAGAAGATCTTTGATTTTGAGAGGCTTGCCTCAGTACCAGCTGCCATTGCAAACTCACACAGAATTTGCTTGAAAGCTTTGGCTTCCTTGACTATGGGTATGCCTTGCAGCATAGTATCATCCACAAATTGCTGGTGTGTCACAGTGTCTCCATCTTGAGTGAGTTTCAGTCCTTGTATTCTTCCTTCCTCCTTGGCAGCCATGATCGCTCTGCCTAACCCTTCCATCATGAGGATAAAGAGGAATGGGGAAAGAGGATCACCTTGTCTAAGACCTATTATGGGCTTGAAGGTTCTGGAAGGAGACCCATTGAGAAGAATTGAACAACTGGTAGTGGTGACAAGAGCCATGACCCACCTGATCCAATTATGGTCAAAGCCATAAGCCTTTAGAACATATCTTATGTAAGCCCCGCTTAGTTTATCATAAGCTTTCACTATGTCCAGCTGAATTATCATCCCTGCTTGCTTGTCGATTTTGAGGGAATGTACCACTTCGTGAGCTTGAATTATATTATTGAGAATTTGTCTCCCTTCCACATAACCCTTTTACTCCTCTGACACCAAAGTTGGGAGCAGGGGCTTAAGTCTGTGGGCAATGACTTTAGAAATTATTTTGTATACCACATTGCATAAAGCTATGGGTTTGAACCTGTAAGGAGAGGCGGCTTTTTCCTATTTGGGGATTAAGGAAATGAAGGTTTCATTAAGCGCCCTCAAAACTGATTTAGAGTTTCTCGAGTCCTCCACTACCTCCAGAATATCTTGTTTGACTATCTTCCAACATATTTTGAAGAAGTCCACATTGAAACCATCTGGGCCTGGAGCTTTCCCATTATGCATCTCTTTGATAACTTCCTTGACCTCTTCCTTTGTTACTGGTCTGTTGAGATTATAATTGTCTTCCCTAGAAACCAGCTTAGGAATATACTGAGTAAATCTTCTCATGAATTGGGATTTGTTTGCTATGGTTTCCTCAACAATGTTCTGAAAATGCTGGACTAGTACATCCTCCATTTCCTCATGAGTATTTTTTTCTATTCCTTGAGGATCTGTAAGTTTCAAAATCCTATTGCTATTTCTATGTGCTATGGTGGATTTGTGAAAGAATTTGGTGTTTCTCTCCCCTTCCTTAATCCATTGTACTCTAGATTTCTGTCTCCAGAAGATTTCCTCTTGTAGACATCTGTTGTCCCATTCATGCTGAAGCGAGTTTGCTAGCTTTTTTCTTTCCTCTGTAAAGGCTTCTGTGATGAGAATTTGGTTTATTTCCTGTATTTTCTTTCCCACTTCTCCTTTAGCTTTGAAGATGTTTCCAAACTCATTTTTATTCCATTCTTTGAGTCTTCCTTTGATGTGCTTGAGACTGAGATATAGAAGTAACATCTTCGTGCCTTGAAAGTGAAGCTCTTCTTTCCACCATTTCTCAATGTTTGTGAGGAAATCAGAGTGAATGAGCTAGATATTCTCAAACCCGAAGGGTCTATTTCTTGGTTTGCCAGTTAAGGAAGCTTCCAGTGGTCTGAACCAAGCTTCGTCCAGTGAGCATAAGTTCTTCTGAGATGATGAATCTATCTAATATTGAGGCTACTTGGGTAGATCCCCCTCTTTTATTATTCCAAGTGAAAATGCCATTGCTTGTGTCCATATCCACCAGTTTCATATTGGTGAGGAAGTTCTGGAAGGAAACTGAATCTCTACCAAGTATTCAGGTTCCCCCTTTTTTTTCTGTTAGGGATCTGATCATATTAAAATCTACCTCGAGAATCCAAGGTAATGCTTGATGTCTTTTTTTCATTTCCTCCAAAGAGGTGAGGAGCCTAAATTTATCTTCCAGCGGTTGAGCGCCATAGACACTGGTGATCATATAACACTCCATGTCACCCACAGGTTGCATAATCAAAGAAAGGTGGTTCCTGGACGCATCCACATCAAGAATACCAAATTTCTCGGGATTCCATTGAGTGAGAATACCTCTAGCTGATTTAGTTGCTTTGACCTCAAGATACTCATATTTATCTAACCATTTGCTATGATTTTCTTTGATCTTCTCTACATAGCATTTTGTTTCATGTATGAACACTATGTCCGGTTTTTCCTCTTTGATTCTATTACTTAGATTTCTTTGTTTCCTTCTGCTCCCTAGTCCTCTAATGTTCCAAGTTGTCAGCTTCATTGAGGGGGGTTTGTGAAGGAGTAACAAGAGAGATCTTTCATCTTGCCTGAGTCAATCATGAGTTTTCCACATTCTAGAAGCAATTCTTTCTGTTTCTTTTTTCCTCTTTTCTTGCCTGGGGTTTTAGCCGATTTTCCTATAGTTAATCCCATTGAGGTAACCACTTTGTTTTCCTGATTTGCATGTCCTCTTTTGACTCCTAAGGCTTTATGATGTGACCTGTTAAAGAATAGTTACCACGCCCTATCAACTTCCTCCTGTGGTAGAGAGTTAATTCCTTTGTTGCCTCCTTGTTCTAAAAACTTTTCTAGTTCAAGGTTCTCCCTCTCAAGGATCTCCTGTAAGTCTTGGTCCTCTGTACCACTTTCACTTTGGGTCATATCATGGTCCCTTTTTATTTCCATGGTGGTCAATGGGTCTATTGCGTGATCATTCTATTCTTAAATGATCTCTATGCTAGTCTCTTTTCCCTTCCCCCTTTTTTCCTGGTCCTCTGGTTTCATTTGAGTTCCCTCCTCTTCTTCTGCTTCTTCTAAGATCTCAAAACTGTTGTGAATTATTGCCTTGCTTGCACTAGGGTTCTTTTGGGTCTTCTTCCCCCTCCTTTCCCTTTTCCTCCCACTTTAATAAAACCTGTGAGGTCTTTCCCTTTGTTGGTTTTCTAGTGTTCTTCCCTTTTATTAAGAGAGCAGTCTCTAAATAGGTGTCCATGTTCATGACATTTGCGACATCTGACTTGTATGTGTTCATAGTCAACTGCCAGAACCCATTCATCATCATAGACTTCTAGGATGAATCCATCTGGGAGTGCTCCTGATAAGTCCATCTCAACACATATGTGGGCAAAGGAGGTATACTTTCCTTAGAGAGTTGCCTTTGAAATCTTTAAAAAATGACCTAATTTGTTACCTATAGCTTTTAAAGATTCTGGTATCCAATAATCTAAAGGTAAGGAGTATAGTCTAATCCATACCGGGACTGATGTGAATGTTTCTCTCTCTGGAACATAGTTCATCGTTCAAGCTCGCATATAGAGACCAACAATCGCATAAAAGTATGGTCCTTCAAAAATTTTGTCACTGTCTTCCAAGTTCATGAATACCACAGTAAAAAAACATTTAGATCCAAGATGTATATTTAACTCTCCTTTTGGTTTCCAGGTGTGTTTTATCCAAGTGTACAGAGCTTTTTTTGTCGGCCAGATTCCCATAAACTTGCATATTACCGCATATAGTTTGGCATATGATCCCTGTGCTCTTGCAGAGCTAGATCATTTAGGATTACCCGCAGTTTAATTTTGGACTTTGGTTTACAGGGCCCCATCTTAGCTCTAGTCTCGGATCCCTGACCTCTGTCTTTGCCCTTCTCCTCCTGTCAGACTTTCTTGTGGGTACCTTCCTCTTCATGGGGTTTGATGCCTTCTGCCTTCTGAGTGTCAGAATTCTCCGAGGAGTTTTGAGGCTTGTTTCTATTCACTGATCTCCTCTGTTTGAAACCACATTACTGTAGGAGGGAGTGGAGCTCCCTCCTCCTTGCTCTTCCATGGTTACCCGCTTACTTCCTTCGCTTCCTGTGTAGAACCCTAGTTTTTCCTCTGCCGCATCAGTTGTTCTCAAGGAGATCGTTTATTGGTAAGAATATTTCACTATCACTCTCCCCATTTCAAATCATGTTAATTAAAGATTGCATGATTAATAAAATAAAGATTACGTGGAAATAAGATTTTGGTACAAAAAAAAAAGAGACGTTGATAGAGGGAAGAAAAAGAGTATAGTTATGAAGAAAAAATGATGAAGGGATCAAGAAAGAGTGTGCAAAGGACGACGAAGAATTTCCTTAAGGAAGAGGGAAGGGGTGCACTTTCAAAATTTTGGTTATTTTCATGAGGTTTTAAGTGTTAGAAATTTAGTTTTTTCAACCACTAATGATAGTTTTGGGCACCAAATTGATAGTTTTTTAAATGAATATCTTTATATTTTTAAGATTTGCAATTTTGATTTTTTTTTCTTTTCTCTTGATCTTTTTTTTTTAATATTTTGTGAAATTTGATTGTAGATTTGGATATATCATAATTTGATTGTAGATTTGGATACCTCTATGATATATGTACACATAGTTTTGTGTTTTTGAATACTTTTATGGTAGATGTACATATAATTTTGTTTATTGGCATTTTAACGCTGGCCTTGCTATCAAAGTTGATCAAACATAGATTTACAAATATAATTTATGTAGTTTTGGAGGTAAAGATATTTTGGATACCCAATTTTTATTAAATTCAAAGTTACAATTATATCCACTTTTTGGATCACTAAATGGATCAATCCTACAAGTAAGGAGTCAAGTGTGATAGGATTATTGTAGAAATAACTCAAAATTTGCAGCTGCTAATGAATTCAGATTGAAAACAATAGACACAAATTTATTCTACTCAATTTGTGGAAAGGAAAACATACAATAGAAACACATGAAATAAAATTCAACCATTCAATCACAATGAACATGGTATTTTTTAGGGGAATCCAATTGGGAAAAACCCCTTTTATGTTTTGTATTTAATCAGATACGAATATGGATCTATTACTATGAAAACTTAAATCCTTGAAGCTCAACCTGCACTGTAATATTGATCTTCTGCTTTCTAACCCGCTCTGACCAACACTTATCCAAAATAGGCTTCAACCTTCCTCCTATTTCCTTGTGCAATCCTTAAGGAAATTAGCTCCTAAAAGATAGGAGGATTACCTAATTTCTTGGATAAATCCTAGAGGAATTGATCACCTGCTCCAATGCAACACTTGTACACTCAACTTGTATACAATTGAGAATTACAATGTGCCTTTTTCTCTACCTCAACTAGGGAATTCGAATTGCATGCATGACTAGGGCTTTTTAGTAGATTGACTAGTTAACTAAGAGATCAGTGAGTTAACAATAGTTACGACTAATCCTCTGAACTCATACTAAATCTATTCATGAATAGAGCTCAAATAACTGAGTTTCACTAATAATAACTCCACTACATTGCTAGATCTTAGCAATCAACTCATGCACAACTCTACATCTTGCCCACAAACTTGAATTTACTAATTCAACTAAGTGACAAGGTCATGTCACTCTTGCTAACTACAACTCAAGTCAATATGTTGATGTGGAATTTCGAATTTTTCCATTTGACTAAGGCACAAGTCAAATGAAGCCTTTTGCTTGCTACAAAGGATTCTACACAACCACAATCTTGCTCCAGTGGAATGTACTGTAACACAACTAACACTCCCTCTCACTGTTGTTGTTGCCATTGCAACAACTGCAACTAAGAAGCATCCAAAATACTAAATCAATTGTGTCTCTGAGCTGCAAATGTCTCTTGAGTCTCTGACCACTACTATCCTATGCAACTGTAGCTCAAGATCTGACTGCATCAACTGACATTGATCTTCCTACTACTGAATATTGTGGGCCCTTGTAGCAAGGGTAATGATCCATGAGAAGAGTATACTGCAACTATTGCTGCTCTCTTATGGACCCTACCAAAATCTTTGCAACTAAGGCTCTACATTGACCCACCTCACTCTTGGAGGTATAGCTACATGCATGGTGAAATCTACCTCTAGCTTGTAGAGATTTTTAACTCGAACACCAATTTGTTTTACTTGTCCAGTAGCAACATGCTTCAAATAAGCTTTCCCCTTACTAAACAACACATCATATCCATGGTCTTCATGTACAACTACAAAAATAAGATTTTTTTTTAGACTATGCACATACATTACATCTTTTAAGTGAATATGGGATTGACTTCCTCTTAAAGGTGATAGTGCCAATCCCTTTGGTACTATACTTTCCATCATCTCTAAGCTCTATGTGTAATTGTAGGTCCTTCTCCTCTAAGTTGTTGAATAAATTACTTCCTTTGATATGATATGAGGCACCTGAGTCTAGGTACCACTCACTCCCTCTTACTGTGCTTGCCATGCAAGCAATGTGGGTAAAATCCAACTTGAATTGTGATGCAAGAGCGTCTCCTCCTGCTGCTGTTGCAGGTTCCTTAATGGATTTTTTATGTGGACATTTGGTTGCATAGTGCCCATATTAATGGCAGTGAAAGCATTTAATTTTACTGAGGTCTTTCTTCTTGCCATGGTTCTGGCTAGATTCTGCCTCGCCTTGGGGCTTATTTCCTTTGGAATTCTTTCATTTTCCAACTATAGCACAATCCTCTTCCTCATCAGATCTGGATGTGACACCATCTCTAGTGTTTCTTACAATATCCTCATGCACCAAATCGTACCGAAGTATCTCCCAATTTGGAATCTTGTCTCATCCATTAACTAAATCCTGATAGTTGTGCCAAGACTTCGTAAGGCCAAGGACTGCTAATCTCACAAGTTCAGATGATGGCACATTTTCTCTTACTCCTCCAAGTTCATCTCGAACGTGTGTGAATCTGGATAGGTATTGAGGAATGGATTCATTTTCATGCATTCGAATTCTTCTGAGTTTATCTCTCGATGCCAACTTACTGGCATCACTACTACTATGTAATAGATCTGTGAGAGTTTTCCACATTGCAAAAGGAGTGTCATTTCCATTCAAGTTCGAAACCACATGATCTATGAAACCCTCCTGGATTTTATTTACTTTCTTCCATTGAGAAAGTGCTTATGCATTTGATGTTGTTGGTTTTGGAATATCAGTTTGTGTATATTCCCATACTCCATTGTCATCCAATACACCTTCCATCTTGTATTTCCAAGCACAAAAATTTGCGGTGCTCTCCAATGCATACTCAAGCCTCAATCCATTGAAATACATTGTTCCTACACTGAAAAAGATTTGCACCAAAAGCTTTGCAAATCGAAATTTTTCTGAGAGAAGATCTGGAACCTGGTTTTTATATAGTCTTTAATAGCTCTGATACCATGTATAAATAACTCGAAATTTGTAGCTACTAATGAATTCATACTAAAAACAATAGACGCAAATTTCTTCTACTCAATATGCAGAAAGGAAAACATACAATAGAAACACGTGCAATAACATGCAACCATTCAATCAAAATGAACACATTATTTTTACTAGGGAACCCAACTGGGAAAAACCCCTCCCCTATTTTTTATTAAATTATATGAGAATATGGATCTATTACAATGATAACTTCAACCTTGAAACTCAACCTACACTACAATATTGATCTCCTTCTCTCTGACCCGCTTTAACCAACCGTTTAACCAAAATAGGCCTTAGTCTTCCTCCTATTTCCTTGCACAATTCTTGAGGAAATTAGATCCTAAAAGATAGGATAGTTCGCTATTTCCTTGCTCAAATCTTAGAGGAATTGATCACCTTCTCAAATGCAAAACCTGTACACTCAACTAGTATATAATTGACAATTACAATGTGCCTTTTCCTCCACCTCAACTAGGTAATTCAAATTGCATGCATGACTAGGGCTATTTTTAGTAAATTTTCTAGTTAATTGAGAGATCAGTGAGTTAACAATAGTTACAATTACTCAACTGAACTCATACTAACTCTATTCATGACTAGAGCTCAGATAACTGAGTTTCACTAACTATAACTCCACTTTATTTCTAGATCTTAGTAGTCAACTCACGCACAACTCTACTTCTTGCCCACAAACTCTGATTTACTGACTTAACCAAGTGACAATGCCATGCCACTCCTACGAACTACAACTCAAGTCATCCTACTAATGTGGAATTTCAAATTTCTTCATTTGACTAAGGCACAAGTCAAATGAAGCATTTTTCTTGCTATATTTTAACAATTATAGCCTAACAATAAATATATAAGAGAATAGATGATTGGTGAGATAAAAAAGAAAAAATCTAACTCTAAAATTCTAAAAAAAAAAATAGCCAAATTATTTTGATATAGAAGTATATTTCATAATAAAAATTCAAATATGAGAAATATAATTAAATATATTATTATATTAAATTATTAAGGTATATCTATAATTAGATTACAGCATTTAATTAAAATCAAGTTATATTATATATATACATAATAATAATATTATATTATATATTAGTATTATTACGATTATAATACTATTTCTATACTATTTTTATATTATTATAAGAATAATATTAATGTATTTTTGTTCTTCTATGTGATTCATGGATTCTAGAGATCAATGATCACTAACTTGAAATATTTGTACTAGGTAAATCCATTTGAAGGGATCACTTCATGTCAGCTCAACCACAAAGCCTGACCCTGAGAATGTCAAGAGAATTGAACCTGTGGCCTCTCAATAGCATAGGTACTTTAACAACGGGTCTCGACCAATTGAGCTAACCCTTGGGGCTATTTTTTTAATAATATTAATAAAAAATATATTATTTTTTAATAAGTTATTTCACTACAAAATTTTAAAAATTCAAGGTGGTTAAGATAGTTATAGAGAGATAGAGAAGAAGATAAAAGTGTTGAGAATAAAGAATGGTAAAAAGTTTTCTAAAAGTGATTTTGAAAAGTTTTGTAAGGAGAAATAGAAATGAAATGATGATTCACATGGAGTCAAACCAATGGAGTTTGTAAAGCATGAATGACATATATTCTTATAACAATATTAATGTACTATATTATTATAGTAATTCATAAGTAAACTAATATTATTATTGAAGTATTTATAAGGTAAAATAAAAGTTATATTCATAAAATTAATAATACTGATAGTACTATTACAATTATAATGTTATTATAAAAATGGTATTAATGTAATTTATTATAATAGTATTATGAAAGTATTTTTGTATTTATTTAATAAGTTATTTCACTACAAAAGTTTAAAAATTCAAAGTGTTGAAGACTCATAGAGAAATAGATAGAGAAGAAGATAAAGATGTTGAGAATAAAGAATGGTAGAGAGTTTTGTAAAAGCAATTTTGAAAAGTTTTGTAAGTAGTGAGGAATAAAAATGAAAAAGGATGATTCCATATACACACCAACGAAATGGATTTGTAAAAAGGGCGAATGCTATATTTGTAACACACCCCCTACTAATCCATGCCCTCACTAAGGTTAGAAGGGGGCATTTACTATGCTGACCCAACCTCCAAGGTATAATTACGGAAATGGGGTTTAAATTATTCGTTTTTTTCAACTTCTCCAAGACCCAAAATGGATACCCTCATTGTGTTCATTTCGTCAAGACCTTACTAATGATATTATTTTTACCTCAATCCGACTTATGGATTAAAAGATATGACCATCCAAGGGTATGCCTACTATAAGCCTACCACATCATCAAGGGTTCCCACATGGCGACCAAGAAACAACCCACGTGTTGCCTTATGTGGTAGCTCAACCACCATGACAAACTTCTCGTGGATAGGCACACACCTCTAGGTAGTCGAAGGTCAGCATGTTTCGTAAAACATAAGATTGATTTCTGACTTGGGCCCTGACCCCAACTTGGCCACTCGACCTCTCGAACCCTGACCACCAATATTGTGCCTAGCCCCTACCTGGTCCCACTCGACTTGGATATCAAACCCGAATAGCCTAACCCTCGACTAGCGGGTCCCAACCAACCAGCTCAACGATACTCCTTTGGGTGGGCACAACTCACACTGAGATTCAGCCTTTTCAACCCACGTTCCCAACCCCCTACTTGGTGGGTCCTACAGGTGAATTAAGCCTATTTTACAAACCTTTCACACTTAGAATTTTTCTAAGTTCCTTCATGGTTTACATAAACCTAAAAAATTATGATAGTTTGGCCCAAGAAAACACATTCATCATGAATCAACTTCCTACCTTAGCATACAAAGCCCACAAATCCATTTTGTTGAGCCCTTAACATCAATAAAACTTGTTGAAATGTGCATAGGGGTGCTACCCAAAAACTTGATCACCATACATTCCGAAAGAAAGATATACTAAGGATGGGAAACTAAGCACATTTCTTACCAAACATCTACGACAACAAGTTATGGGTGTTAGAGTCGGTCTTGAGCCCTCCATCAGCGATCAAAACTCTTTGCATTTGCATAGGTAGGTGTCTCATCAGTGTGAATTTTTGCATCCCGTTAGGCATGCCATAACCCTGATGGAGGAGCTGATGTGTTT
>APFE030369046.1:37942-108434 GCA_000404065.3 Pinus taeda
TGTGGACTCATGTGTTGATGGTGTGTTTCTCAATGTTCTTATAAGTTTTGTTATGTGATTCATTTCTTTTCTTTACTTCTGCACATTAAACAAATGAAGTGTTAAAGTAAGAATTCATGCTTGCCATGCTATGCTTTTAAGTTTGTTTAATTTCAATGTTTTCTACTGTCTAAAGAGAATTCAAAGTTATTGTTTGCTCTATTTAGCTCTCTTTCTTTCATTCCTGACCATCCACTTCAGTTAAAGGCATCAACATTGTCTCCTACCTCGCCCCAAGGAACCCCCTGCAGAAACTGTGTCCCATCCCCGCACCCAAAATTGCCCTCTCCTCAATTTGCCACCAAAAACCCAAAAACCCCAAAATCAATCTTTCTGATCAATTTACTAGCCTAATATCAGTTTTACCCTATTGGTCATCTCATCCATTGAAGATTTTACCGAGATTTACCGGAGAGAGCCTTCTCCTGCCCCGTAGGGCTAGCTACGAGGTTAAATGGTTTGATGTTGCCTTGAGGTTTGCCTTTTTCAGCCTGAGGTGAAATTTCAAGCGCTAACAATGGGTATCCTTTAATTATTAGTTTGATAACATAAAACAAGAAATGAAATAAAGACTTTACATGCTTGCGACCATACTTATCAGTTTAATAAAATAATATAAAGGCTTCACCATAGCAACAAAATTGGAAAATCACTGAGGTATAATCTCACAACATACAAGAATTGCACCATTCCTCAGACATGCATACAGGAAATCTAGTTTTCCATTAACACACAGGAAATCACATCCCTTAATATCAACAAAGCCATCTAACCAATACCATACAGATGCACATATTGTTTAACATAGGAATGTTAAGTAAATACTTATCTTATGTAGCAAGTTAAACCGACAACTCAAAGCGAACTTCGACTCAGTTCCTATTTGAGTGTGGGTTGGTTCCTGCATATAGGAATTTGGTGCTTCCATCTCTAGTAGGTGCTTGAGAAGGCTTGGAGGTTGGTGCCTCCTACAAGTTGGCTTGCAAAATTCCAAGGAGTTGCAAGTTGGTGCTTGAAAAAAATCAGTGAGGTGGGTGCCTCACATGGTGCTTCTGGTAAGCTGGACAAGTGTATACAAAAAGCGGGAGTTGGTGCTTAAAAAACATATTGATGTCATAAAGTAGGTTCTCTTATTTACATCAATAACAACAACAATCTTTGGTGGTTTTTTCCTGAAAGGGTTTCCACGTAAAATCTTTTGTCTCATGTGTATGATGCTCATGGTGTGTGCTTGATTATTGATTTCATATTGCTTCTTATTATATGAATGGTTGCCAAGTTTGAATTACAAAAGGAAATTGGCATAAAAAGTTAAAATTAGCCTTAATACTGATTTAGCCCCCCTCTCAGTATTATCATTTGTTTCCAAAAATTGGTATCAGAGCCAAGTTCCTTCGGAAATAGCTTAATCACTAGAAGGTAGATCAAAGGGAAGCAATGGCTAATAAAGTTTGGCTAACAGTAGATGGAGTTCCATTCTTAAATGAATCAGACCATGGGCTCGATTATGAAATCTGGGAGATTTTAATGTTGGAATACTTACTGGCCTTGAATATGGACATGTGGCGCTCTGTAATACATAGAGAAAAGAATGAGTTGAATGTAAAATCCAAGGAGGTCATCATGAGAGGGCTATCTAAGACGGATGTCGAAAAAGTGAGGCATTGTGTGTCAACAAAGGAAGTTTTGGATAGACTACAATGTCTGTATGGTGGAGCTAGCTATGTGGCTCAAGGAGATGCTAAGGAGCCCTACTGCTCAAGCAATGAACCAGACCTGGAGAAGTTGATGCTCATCACACTCCTGGTGGTGATGAAGAAGTCTCGAAGGGAGATCTTGCTGCTCATAAGGTAAGCTATTGTTGTGTGACAAGTGTAAATAAATAGGTCATTCATTATCTAGATGTTCATGTGAATCCCTTAAAGATAGAGAGAGCCATGCATCTAGTAGTTTTAGTGAAGATAGACCCATTTTAGTAACAATAGAAAATAAGGGATCATCTAAAGAAGAAGAGAGATTCCCAGTGTACTCATCCATAGGAGTAAATGAGAATACCTTAGGTAGAGATGATGAAGGGATAACCCTTAGACCTATGAAAGACTCCATGGACACAAAGATTGGCTTAGATCTATAAATCAGCTAGCACCTCTAATAGTGAAGAAAAGGATCTAAATGAAAGGATCATTCTTAAAAAGAAATTGATATTTTCTCTAAAGGAGATCAAGGACCTATCTAAGGCAAATCTCAAGAAAGAGGAGCAATTGGAAATTTATGAGCTTGAGAATGGAAGGTTGAGCAAAACATTAGTTGATCTAAATTCTTAACAAGAAGAGGCTAGCAGAGTGAATGTAAAGTTAACCAATCAACTGGGTGAGAAGGAAGCTTACTGTGGGAGACTACAAAATGAGATAGTCTCATTGAGACATGACAGAGAAAAGAAAAAATAGAGCTATCTCAATATCAAAAGATAGAGGGTAGCACAAAGGCCTTGGATGAGATTCTTGTTAAAAAAGGATCCTCGCTCATCAAGTTGGTTTGGGTTTCAAGGAAAAACCAAGCTCCAACATTGTGAATGTTGAAGGGTCAACTTCCCATGTAAAGGGAGACCAAGGTTCCAACAACAAAAACAATGAAGATAGAAAGGTTGTTGGACAACAACGACAATAAGGAAAGCAACAACAAAAACAAAAGAAGAAAAGGCAGCAACAAAAGGCTAAGAAGAAGCAACCGGGAGTGTAGAAGAAGGCTAAGAAGCAACAACTAGTAGTGTAGCATAAGAGGTCTACGAAGTTGAAAGAAAAAGTGCAAGGCAGTAATGCAAACTGTCACGGGAGGAACATGAAGAGCCAACAAAGATCCTTTCCTACTGAAGGAAAAATCCAACAAAGAAAAGGTAACCTCTGTCATCAAAAGCATTTTCATTGGTTTTGTTTTTCTTGCAATAATTTTGGACACAAAGCCATAAGTTGTAGATGGCATGCAAGGAAACAAGATGTGCTGGGTAGTAGCAACCCAAGAAGGCACATAAAGGCTAGGATAAGGCATGATGGTCACAAGAGGAGTTTTGAAAAAAGAGTTGTAAAAAATAGTAACTCCTCTGCCCTGGTCTTAAGCCATGTTGAATGACACAACTGTGGAAATCTCGGGCACAAGAGAGTTGGCTGCAAAAATGAAAAGAAATGGAATGTTTCTCAACATATGCATGCAAATGCATTAGATTAGGATTTGCAGACAAGGATAAAGAATGGAGTTGAGAAATATAGACTTGTCTTCAGGGCTTTGTGTCAAAAGAGAAAGATGAAAAGAGGCGGAAGAAATTAGAAGAATGATCCTCCTACTCTTGTAGTAGACCCAACTATAAGGCGAAAGGGCATCAAGAGTATTTTGATGGAGAAAGACGGGTTGAACGAAAATATTCCTCTATCGATTTGTAGCTGAGAAGCAACCCAAATATGAGCAAAGAATAAGCTGGAGAGTAATGCTTCTGTCAGGACGCAACCATTGAAGGTATGGAAGAAGGAGGATGATTTGCTCAGGGGGAGTAGATCCTTTGTTTCTCTTCAGTGAAGGAAGAGAATGGCCTCAAGGGAGGCTGAATAAGTTAGATAGAGGAAACCAAAAAGAATAAATAAAAAGGTGCATATGATTGTGAAGGTATGGCTGTGTTTTCTTGTTGATCACAAGAATAAAATGGTTTATTTTGAATGTATCAGCATTAAAAAGGAGGAGTGTAGGAAACATGAAAAGTACACAACAATATATTATGTTGTGGGAAGAAGATGGGTTGCAATGGAAGTGTGGAATGACAGGAAGCTCACAGACAAACCAGGTCCACATGATCAGTCTCCACCCAGAGGAAAGAAAGCATTTATAGGAGATCAAAGAACATTGGCTCAGGGGGAGTTGCTTTGATAAACAATAGAAAGCAACAATTGGTAGCCTCAGAAATGAATATTGTTGAGCAAATGAAAGGTTTGCATCTTTGGTGAAATACCCTTATTTCATTTAAGTTGTGAGTTTGATTATGCATAACTGTCTTGTGTTCATGAAACACAATTGGTGTAAGCTTTTTCATGTCCCTTGACCCTCAATTGGTATCACTATGTCAATTGGTTGTGTTGAGCTCATGTTGAGTAACCTTGTGTGCAAATGGAAATTTCTTTTTGAGAAAAGAAATACTAGAGTTTTCTTGGTACATTGTTCCATTTGTATCATTTCTTTGGTTCATTTGGTATTAGATGTGAAATAGTCCCTATTTTAAAGATATGATCTCAAGGGGAGAAGTGGAGATGCTGAAATAAAGTAACCATAGTCTCGGAAGAAACAACAATAGTGAAGTCCAAGAAGAAATTCATCGTCATTAATTGGTATTTGCAGCAGTAGAAATACCATGAGAAGTTTAATTGGTATCAATCTTTAATTGATACAAAATATGCATTAGTGGAGATAGTGCTCAACCAACAACCATAAGTTTTCCAATACTGGAGGCATTCAAATCAAATGCAATATATGATCAGGGGGAGCATATCAAATATGCCCAGTTTATGGAGCAGTCGCTTGACAACCCTGGTAGAGATGTTTGCGAAGTAGAATGCACATCTCAACAACTAGACTCTGGTCTACACAGTCAATGATTGCATGGGGAGAGAAAGGAAGCTTGTGACCCCTTTCCATTGATGTCAAAGGAGGAGAGAATTTGTGGAGACGCTATGATGGCATATGTAGAAAAAATCAGGCTATTAGTGTCTCATGCAATGATATGTGTGGAAGAAACATGAGGTTTGGACATCACAAGAAGAAAAGGATGGAGTGTTGCCATCAATGCCAAAGGGGGAGATTGTTGGATAGTTGGCATTGTTTGGATGCCCAGTGGCCTAGTGAAGGCATCTACAAGTGTGTTAGCATTGATTCCAATAGTCATGCTAGGGAAATGTGTTTGGTAGTTGGCATTTCCTAACTGTTGGCTAGAGTCTTGGCATTGATGTCAACCAAACTAGCTTGGATGCTTGTCGCAACAACTGTTGGAAATCATGGATCAAGAGGAATCTCATGGTAGCTACAGGATTCATGTAGAGAATCATCACAGTAGCAATATTATTGGAGAATCCATAAACTGATTATTACAGTGATGGACCAAGAGGAAGTCCATGGTAGTTACAGGCTTCATGAAGAGGATCACCTTGATGGTTGTTATTCCAACTGTCCGGAGAATCAAGGAACAACATAATGTTAGAGCTTTTGGAGTCATATTAGAGGTAGCAGAAGGGTTCAAAGACTACATCATACCCTCTCCATTGGAAATTTCTTTGGAAGATATTTTCAACGATATGTGGAAGTCCAAAAATGGACTCCTGAATCAAAAGTTATGGCTTGTCGATGATCAAGGACTTGAAGTACTAATGAACACTAGAATGTCAGAGGTCCATGATATTAGATATCGGCACATCGGTGATCAGAAGTCAGCATATCGATGCATCGGTAATCGGAGGCTAGCATATCGACGCATCAACGCTCAAAGGTTAGGGTATTGATGCATCACGAGATCGAAACCTCAAAGATCGGTGTATCAGCATATGGGGGATCTGCGGTCCAGCATATCGGTATATAGAAGATCAACGAACCATCATATCAACATATCGGTGATCAAAGGTCAGCATATCAGGAATATCGACAATCGAAGAATCAGAACTTTTGAACGTGAGAACCTTTTAAAAGTTTTGATATGGGTGAAGCGCTGATAGTGTTAAAATCTACTGGGAACATTGATAAAGGATTAACAAAGGATTGCATTGCAAAACCAAAGGTGGGCAATCCCTTTTCTCTCTCCTCTAGTAGGACACATGGATGCATATGATTTGTTTCGATAAATGTACAGTGGCATCTGATGTCAGCATGACATGGCAGTACGGAAGGGCACATGGCAGGAAGTTTTGGCATTTTGAGGGGGCCTAAGGGGACAAATATGGGTGACACGTGTCACCACTCATGAGGTGCCACATGGAGTGATGACGTCATATTGGAGATCGCATATCGAAGGTTGAGGATGTCGGAACTTTGTAACACTTGATACTTGAAAAAGTTCTGATAAGGGGACTTCGATATTGGGCTAGCACCACGGTCGCAAAGACTCAAAGAACCAAAGGCGCGAAGCTAAGGCTGAGCACTAAGAGCCATGGGCTATATTGGAAGTGGGAATTCACAACTCCAAATTTAAATGCCTTATTTGAAACTTCCAATGAGAGGGCCTCCGATATTTGGCTAGCCCATGGTCAAGAAGAACTTAAAGAAGCAAGGGCATTAAGCACTTAACAAAGGAAAAAGAGCCCCCATCAGGATAAAAAAATGCTCTAGCACCTTAAGGCTAAGAGGTAGGTCACGACCCTTGGTCCTATGGTGAGAAATGTGGGAAGGGCTAAGCAGAATGAGATCGTCATATTGGAGGCTGACAATCGAAAAATTAGAATACTACACCACTGTGCAGATTGTGATATGGAATTTCTCCAATAAGCACTATACAAAGCTTTAAAGAGCATATGGGTCAGCAACTATGAATTTGAAAGTAGGTGCAGAGGAGTTGGTCTCAAGAGTAATGGTGACTGTCCAAGATCGTTGGGTCAAGGCAGCAAGGACCACGATCTTTATGAAAGAGTGTTGGATCCACCTTGACATGAGACAAGCCATCACTGTGATCCGATGCACGTCTTCAGTGAGTTAAATGGAAGTATGGGACTCATGAAGCAGTGTGCAGGTAATCTCAGAATTAATTTCTTAGCATGGAGCTCCATGCAGTCAGACGATGAAGGACTGTAAGGTTGATCTCTGTTTCTGCACTATGACCAGAAACTGACAAGAGATGCAACAACGACGAGGAAGTCCATGCTTGAGTGTAATTGAGAAGCCATGCTGAAGGACAACCAATCCATGTGAAACCATGACTAAGCATGGAGAGCCCCAGTGATAGGAGATCTGTTCATAAAGAGGGTTGTGTCTGGCGGAGTGTGCAGGTGGATTGAGAATTCATTGTCAATATGGAGAAATTGTCAAGTGCCCAATCTCATGGTTAATGTAGTGGAAGAGACCAAGCCAAACAAAAAAACAAAATTTTAGAGCCATGTCGAGGTATACTCACACAGTGTGAACATAGGACAAAGTGGCAGCATTGATCGGGGAGGGGGAGGGGGGGCAGCAGAGGAACAAAACCTAGGAGCTTAGATGAGCAAAGGGGGAGAAGGAGCATAGTTTCAAGTGAGCTAAGTGGAAAAGCTCTTAGTGTATGCACTACTATGTAAGGTTGAGTGAGAGCTAGTTCTTCAAAGTGAGGCCAAGAGTGCCTATGCAGAGGTAAAAGACCCCGAGAGATACATTACTGCGACTAAAGGTGGAAGTTTCTTGTGCACTGTGTGTAAGGGGAAAATTGCCTATGCACTACTTTGAGCAAGGCCGTTGTTGCCTATGCTCTGAGAAAGGTCATAGTTTCATGTGTTGTGTGAGCAAGGTCGAAGTCACCTATGCTATGTGAGAAAGGCTGAAGTCGCCTGTGTTGCGAGGAAGGCCGAAGGTGCTTATGTAGAGAAAGAAGGCCAATAGCTAAGTCTGTGCTACGGAGAGAAATAGGCCAAGAGCTGAGTGACTATTGATGAAAATCAGAGAACAGAGAGCTATGTGGACAATGATGAGTGATTTTTGTTGAGCAGATAAGTGGGCTGCTGCAGAGTGAGAAGAGCGAGCAACGAACAAAGTTGAGATCAAGCAGAGTGGCCGCCATTTACAGAGAACATTCAGTTCCTATTTGAGTGTGGGTTGGTGCATGCATATAGGAAGTTGGTGCTTCCATTTCTAGTGGGTGTTTGAGAAGTCTTGTGGGTTGGTGCCTCCTGCAAGTTGGCTTGAAAAAATCCAAGGAGAACCAAGTTGGTGCTTGCAAAAAATCCATGAGGTCGGTGCCTCACATCGTGCTTCTGGTAAGCTGGACATGTGTCTACAAAAAGAGGGAGTTGGTGCTTCTTGCTAGTCTATGCTAGCAAATAATCAAAGGGGGTTGGTGCTTCTTGTGAGTGGGTTCTTACAAAACAAATTGATGTAATAGAGTAGGTGCTCTTATTTACATCAATATCAACAACAAGATTTGGTGGTTTTTTCCCGAAAGGGTTTCCACTTAAAACCTTGTGTCTCATGTGTATGATGCTCATGGTGTGTGCTTGATTATTGGATTCGTATTACTGCTCATTAAATGAATGGTTTCCAAGTTTGAAATGGAAAAGTAAATTGGCATAAAAAGTTAAAATTAGCCTTAACACTGATTCACCCCCCTCTCAATATTAGCATTTGTTTTCAACATCTAGGCACAGTCCACATCTAAGAACTCGCACAATCGTGCCTTGTCCTCATCCCTAGATGTTACCGATGCCTATATTTCCACTTCAATTCACAAGGCAATCTAGACTTGCACCAACAACTCCTTATGGAACTTTCTCTGGATATTATATGAGATTCAACTCCAAGCCATGAACACCTCGATGGGTCCCACCTTGGATGTCACCCTTTCACACAACATTTTCTGATAATTTGACATATGGCACTTCCATGAAATGTATTAACATAAAATTATCGGATGTTTGGGTTCCCATATACATTTGTTGGACCCATGGTGTATCCATCCAAGATACAAAATCACCCTAAAGGTTCATTCAACCTCGAATACAAGTTTAAATCTCCACGATATGTAGAGTTAGAAATTCTTAAGGAATTTCCAAGGAATTAGTCCATGCTCCCACCAATACACAATGTTACTCAATTTACTAATTTTTATAGGAATAAAACCTTCATTCCAACTTTTATATTTTTTACATTGATTCAAGCTAGAAATATAATAAAAAGATTCCATAACATACCTACTATCATGCATCAACACTCAATTAAACTATAGATAATAGTGCTTTGTAAATTCAACAAAATAACACCATAGGAACCCCATAATGGGTCCCAATGATAGTATATAAGATCTACTAATAAAACATACCATGCACAACATCAATCAAAGACTTTCAATATTCTTAAGCATAGAAAAAACATAAGACCCATATCATACTAAACTATAAATTCCATACATTGTAATAAATGAACTAAGCATATTAAAAATTCATACATGATAATATAAATAGCTCCATACTCAGAATAGTTCCATCACATTCATATAGAGGCTCTCAACCTTTCACGAACATGATATACATTCACATAATCATCTCATTATAGACAACTAGGAATAATACATTCCCTTGCAATCAATGTTATATACATGTAGTATTAAAACATATAACAACATCATCCACTATTCATAATGCATCGTAATTATAAGTAAACACAATTACCTATATATCTTTGAACCACTGGAAATTAAGGGAGGGACTTCAGCTCTGCACCCAACCATAGGCCAACTACGTGACAATTTTTCTTGCAATTGACCATGCCCACACATTCCATGAGAACCAAGATTGCATGAGATCATGCTTCACTCAAGAAGCCCATACCTAAATTCAATTCTTACACCAACAATTCCATAAATTCATCAGGGAGATATGTGGTGAAATACATATAGTGGCTTGTGTTTGCAAGAACTCCTCCTCCTCATACTTATGAATCTATCTCCACTTTTGTCAGCTAATCAATGTTTACATTTCCTCATCATTTACATGAATTACAATTCATAGAAACATTTACAAGAGGAATAGAAAAAAGGGCCAGCACGCTAAGAAGCATAAGAATAACTTGTGTGTGATGGGAGTCTTGAATAGAAGAAGTTATCTAGAGGACATAGGAAGCCAAATTGCTCAAATTGTAGAACAATTGTAGGATCTATAATATTTATGTTGGCTTTATAACACAATTGCAAGATTCATAACATAAAAAAACTTGCAAATGAAACATGATACCTAAAGTGGATGCCAACTAAATATGTTTCTATGATTGGTCTATTGATGTTTGTAGATTATGTAGGTACTTATACATAAGCCTAAGTGCCTAGGAATTCATAAGTTTGCCTAAAGTATCCTTAGGAAACTTGCTTAAGTATTTAGCGAGTTTCTATTTACCTTAGCCTAAGCATAACTTAGGAAAAACACATAACTAATTATGTTGGATATTTATCTAAAGAAACTTAAAAAAATAAAAGTATTTATTTTAACAACTATAGTTTAATCTCAAACATTCATCTCAAGTGAGGCAAGATCTAATATTTTCCATCCATCAATTTAGATATTAGGGTTAAGGATTTAACTCAATAAAAAGTAATGAAAGAAAGGCTACGGAGAGGAGAATGCACACAATACAAAAAAACAAGCCATTGAGAGAGGGATTTTATTAAGTGAGAAGTTAGATACTAAAGTGTGTTAGGTTCAAGTTGTAGGGGTACAACATTAGAGATCTACAACAACCAAGCAGATCAAGGACAAATCTAGGGTCTGATCAGCTTGATGATATCTAGAGTATGTTACAAATGTATTTTCCTCAGATGGGCCATTATCCAAAGACAAGATCCCAAGTAGGTTCAAATTATTAAGTTAATGAATAATTGTAGATTGGGAAGAATTTATATGTGTCACATGTGATTGAGATGGGTTAATATCTTTTCTTCCACTTAATAATTGTATTAAGAACCTAGTTGTGCTTTTATTCAGTAGATATATGATAAACCAGGTAGGAACTAATTTCCATATTTAACATGGTATCAAAGCCGAGACTCTGAGTAACAGATCTCATAATCACACAACATGCTAGGGTTTTATAGGTATTGTTAGCGCTTGAAATTTCACCTCAGGTTGAGACAGGTAAACCTCAAGGCTACATCAAACCATTTAGCCCCGTAGCTAGCCCTACGGGGCAGGAGAAGGCTCTCTCCGATCTATCTCGTAAAATCTCCAATAGATGAGAAGACCAATAAGGTAACACTGATATTAGGCTAGTAAAATGATCAGAAATATTGATTTTGGGGTTTTTTGGTTTTTGGTGGCAAATTGAGGAGAGGGCAATTTTGGGTGCGGGGATGGGACACAGTTTTTGCAGGGGGTTCCTTAGGGCGAGGTAGGAGACAGTGTTGATGCATTTAACTGAAGTGGATGGTCAGGAATGAAATAAAGAGAGCTAAAGAGAGCAAACAATAACTTTGAATTCTCTTTAGACAGTAAAAAACATTGAAATTAAACAAACTTAAAAGCAGAGCATGGCAAGCATGAATTCTTACTTTAACACTTCATTTGTTTAATGTGCAGAAGTAAAGAAAGGAAATGAATCACATAACAAAGTTTACAAGAACATTGAGAAACACACCATCAACACATGAGTCCACAAGAATCCCAAAGAGGACTGCAAAACCCTGGTCTTCCTTAGCCAAAAATTGCAGAGATACAGTGAAATAATACAATGATAGCTTCTCCCTCAAGAGTCCAACCCTGAAAATGAGTATGAAAGTACATAATATAGATGATCTAACCTCTTTCCCTACCTCTCTAGGGGTCGAGCTCATCCTTCTAGGATCTGTTTCAACCACTTCTAAACTTAGCACTAAAATCTAGGCAGTCAAAACAACTTGCCTCTATAAACTAGGAAACCAATCCATTCATTAAATATTTACTATTTCATGCATGAATATTCTAGAATAGGTAAATGAGTGTCATAATAACATGAAAATACATTAATTACATCCAAGAGAGTGAAAAATCTTATCTCAAGTCGAAACTGGGCAAATTCCTGAGCTGTAGATGAATTTCCTGTGAAACTGCCCAACATGTCGCGCACAACTGCCTGACATGTCGCGTGCCTTTGGAGCTCTGTTTGGGGCACTTTCAGGTGGCAAAATTGGGCACGAGTATGCTTGTTGGAAAGGTCTATGCGTCTACTTTCCAACCCAACTGGAATTTCTGAATTTGGAGTTCATTTGCCCTGTCAAAACTCAATTCTCCCAAGACTGCTTTCTGCAGTTCAAAAAGGTGGCAGAAAGTCAAATTTTGCATGTTTTCTTGACTTTTTGGAGGCCCAAAACATGACAAAATCTCAAGTCCTTCCATGTGCATATGTAACTTTGCATGACTATTCTGGAAATTCTGAGTTTTTGTCAAATGGAGGTGCCGGGACGACATGTCGCGTCGGGGGTGAGACGCGTTAATGAGCAAAAACCTGTAATTAGCACAAAAAATTCACAAATGACAAAATTTTCTCCAAATTTCTTGAAATTTGGGCTGTGAGTCCCCAATCAAGTACCATGCTCCTTCAAGGAAGCCTCGGCCAAAATACGTAGGGGATCAGGCATTTTTCTTCGTTTTAGTGCCTTTGCCAACTGCCTTCAAAGCACTTTCATCTTTGCTTTGCACACATGCATTCTTGCCCAGTAATGGTTTTTCATGTTCCTCAGCAATTTGTTATTTCGATTGGCCTTAGCCAACAACCGCTTCAAATTAGCATTGTCCCAAATAAACATAGATTCTCGATCTATGGGTCTCAAGTCACCGGGTCTCCTACGAGCCAATTCCCGGTCTTCACGAATTTGCTGCAGCTCATACAACTTGTGCTCATCCTCCAATTGTTTGTTTCACTACTTTAAATAGTTGATTATCCATTTTGCCATCAATAATTTTGTTTGCAGCGAATGAATCTCGGTGCTTTGCTCTCGGATGATATCCTTGAGCTCTATGCTAGGAGAACCGACGTCAAGATCAATAACTGAATGGCCTGACAATCTCTCCTTGATCATGGGCTGCTTGCCTCTCTCGGATACCTGTGCTGCTGTCGGAAACGAGGCCCCTTCCACCTGATGTGGAGATAACACTCGTGGTGCTGATGAAGAAGGCGAGACCCCTTCCGCCTGGTGCGGAGAAAGTACTCGCCGAGCTGCTGCAAATAAGGCTCTTGGGCCTCTCTGATAGGTGACCTGAGGTGAGGAGCTGACATGTCTAGTAACAGGGATGTCATGCTGATGTGATGGTCCTCCCTCCTCGTGAACAACCTCAGGACGTGGCGGTGATGGTACTATGAAAAACTCACGAGAGATGAACTCCTCCCATGAGATGCCCTGCTGAGTCAACTGATGCAATACTACTAGCTGAATCAAACCATGATGGTAAAGGCTCATGTACTGATGTGCCAGGGTCTTCCTCTGCAACGTGGGCACCATCCTTTGAATATCCTGAACGAAGAAAACCGGGATGTTCATCATCCTCACTCGGGTGAAATGCATCAATAGGTGAATGTGATATGAGTATACCAACGAGAATCTGCCCTCACAAGTAAAATAATGCATAATGAGCTTCACCATAGGAGCATACTCGTTTCTGAGAAACCTGAACGGAAATACAGTCATATGTCTCATGAATGCTGGCCGAACATAATGCTCAAAGAAAACAAAATCCAACAACTTGCGCTTATTCCACACCTCACCAACATTAGGAATCCCTGTAGCCTGTGAGATCACCTCGGGTGTCAATATAAAGTTTACCCCTGCAAGGTTAACATGTCCATCATGCAACTGTAAAACAAAAAGGCGGGCCAAATCTCGGTGGTGCTGAATCCGAGAGATCCTCTCGCAAAAATCGTAGCAAGACATATACTGAAAACATGATACGGCAAGAGGACAAGCTTGTAGCTCTATCAAAGAAGTGGGCTCCTCTCGCTTATGATGTCCACCCTTACCACTCCTACGTGGCTGCCTCTGTTCCTCAATTTCTGCTGATGATTGGTCATCAGTTTGCTCGTAAGTTTCGGTTTCTGACATAGTTTAGGAACAAAGTGGACAAAGTGGACTGCTGTTTGTGTCTGTAAAAAATGCTGAATTTTATGCTGTTTCAAGGGGACAATGACATGAGGGAAATGTTAGGGGAGGGATCTTTTTACAAGGAATTAGGAACATAGGAACATAACAGGGAATTTAAGGAAACTATGCAAACAACATGGCAATTGGGAATACATATTTATACTCATGAATATTGGAATATCATTGCGTATGAGGAATACATGTATAGGAAGTAAACATAGGAGAATATGCATGCATTCATTAACAAGGGAACAAAGGGAAAATTGACAAAATTCTTTACATATTCACCAACAATTTCTTGCGGTTACTCATGCATATGGTGCAGCAAAATGATGGTTTGAATGTTTTGTCTTTTGATGCTTTTGGGAGAGGGGGTAGGGTTTGATTTTTTACAAGGGAAAGGGATATATGTAAATAGGGAAATGAGGGAAGAACAAACATAACTGCACATGCATTATGAATTTCATGTATTCACATAGATATCATGAGGGAAAAAGGGTAGGGTTTGATTTTTCTTTTTACAAGGGAAAGGGAAATTGCCATGGAAACATAGGGACAATGAAATAGAAAAGATAGGGAAAATGAGAACAAGGGGAAACAATGAAATAGCAATAAAACTCTAGCACCTTTTACAAGTTTATAAACAACCACATGGAGTCTTCCTTCTTACATAATTTAATCATTACAAGGATTTTCATGATGTTTCTCAACACATCCAACAACTATTCATAAGTTGGAGAGGCCTACATCAAAATTTTTGATGAAGAAAAGGAGCTGGAGCAATTTGAACACGAGTTGGGGAGAGTCAGCTAGACATGTCGCGCAGCCTGCCCAACATGTCGTGCGCAGCCCAACATGTCGCGCCCAGTTAAAAACTACACTCTGTGAACCTCTCTGACATGTCGCGCGCAACCCAACATGTCGCGCACCTATCTTGAGCCCGATTTTGCCTCTGTTCTCTTGGAAATGTGCCCAATCACTCTTGCAAGGGTTATGAATTCACAATGAGAGTGCAAGGAGGGAGTTTGGGGCTTTTATAAATTTCATTTGAAAAAATTTCATGCCCAAAACCCACTTTCTAATGTTTTCTCATGACACTTTTAAAATTTACATGCAGTTGTCTTTTTGGTTTGCTTTTGTCCTGAAATTGACTGATTTAGTGCTTTTGCTTGATTCTTTTTGCAGGTAGATCATCTGAGGGACCTTGGAAGGGGGACCAGGGTTGCATTTTGTTGACTGAAGACTTTTGAAATTTCATCACTTTTTACAAATAAATGAAAAATGACCCTGGCTTTAAAAACAGAGTTTTTAAATCCAAGGTGAATATTAACTGTACCAGATAATAAATTTAGAAGAGACAACTTTACAATCATCCCTTTGGCTTACTGAATTCTCATTGACTTTCAAACACATGACCTTGTAATATTTTTGACCAAAACCCTAGACCTAGGAAATTGACCTCAATAGTGGCGACAAGACAAGCTTGAAAGAGCTTTAATAACTGAAATAACTTAAACCAGCAATGCCAAGAGGGGTATAAATCCATCAGCTCCTCCATCAGGGTTATGGCATGCCTAACGGGATGCAAAAATTGACACTGATGAGACACCTACCTATGAAAAATGCAAAGAGTTTTGATCGATGATGGAGGGCTCAAGACCGACTCTAACAGGGGGAACAACTGTCAGTTGGGTTTCAAAAATCCAAAGTGTTGTTGCACTTTCAACAACAGAAGCAGAGTATGTTGCTGCTATAGAGACTAGTAAAGAAATGATTTGGTTACAAAGGTTTATGGGTGAATTGGGTAAGAAGCATGACATGGGTACGTTATACAGTGATAGCCAAAGTGCCATTCATCTTGCAAAGAACTCAAAATTTCATTCTAGGACTAAACACATACAACTCAAGTACCATTTCATACGATCAGTGTTGGAAGATGGAGAAGTGAAGTTGGAAAAGATACACACTAGCCAGAATCCTGCAAATATGCTAACAAAAGTTGTAACTAGGGAGAAACTGAGAATATGCTTAGTTTCAATTGGTCTTCAAGGATGACGATGAATAAGAGAAACAACCAGGTCCAAAGAGGAGTCATTGTCCAGCAAATGAAGTAGCGGTGGAGTTGCTACAATCATTCTCCAAGTGGGAGATTTTTGGGTGTGGAGCATGATTATTTAGAGGTCTTTGTTTCAGCCGGATGTATACCCCAGGAAGTTTGTACACCCCTCCACGCGAGGGGGCTACTGGGGGGACTTGTCCCCCCTGCGGGGGTTTGCGGGGGCCGATCCCCCCCGGTTGGGGGGTCTGGGGGCCAGCGGTCCCCCGGCGAGGGTTTCGAGGGCAGTGCCCTTGAAGCTAAAAACTGATGTAAAATTTCCTTGTAAAAGTATAGTAATTTCTAGTCAATCTGGGCCATTCATTAGGCATATGATCTGACGGTAGAACTTATTTTTAGTTTAGGATTTTTTTCCCTAGAAGGAAACCCCTCTCTTTGTATGAGGGCATTGTATTGAGGCTGTGTAATAGACGTCTATTCTCCGAGAGAGAAAGAGAGAGGTGAGACTGTGAGAGAAAACAGAGGATATTGGAACGGATCTGCTATAGGTTGTGTCTCTTCATTTTGCTGGATAATAGAAAGGAAGGATTGGCTGTTCGGGGTAGACGTAGCCCAAACTGGGTGAACCATGTATAACTGTGTCTCTCTGGTTTTATGCGTTTTGTGTTTAAATTTATGCAATATTCTATGTGTTCCATTGCTCTGTAATATATAATTTTCTAACAGAACTCATGAAGTCATTATGAATTTTTGGTCATGCCTTTTGGCCTGACCAATACATCTTCTACATTTCAAGGTTTGATGAATTCCGTTTTCAAACCCTTAGAAAATTCGTATAAGTATTTTTTGATGATATACTAATTTGCAGTAAGTCTTGGAAGGATCATGTTCAACATGTTGATAGGGTGCTCAAACTATTGGAGGAGAAACAATTATATTCAAAAAGCTCCAAATGTTTCTTTAGAGTACAAGAGGTGAAATATCTGGGTCATATTGTATCTCATGAAGGTGTTAAGGTAGACCCTAGCAAAATTAAACCATTAAGGAATGGAAAATCCCCACATCCATAAACCATATGCAAGGATTTCTTGGGTTGACAGGGTATTATGGCAAGTTTGTTAAGAATTATGGGAGAATAGCAACACCTCTAACAACATTAATGAAGAAAAATGCATTTTCATGTTTTCCAGAAGCAACAAATCCCTTTGAACATCTTAAAGAGGCAATGTGCCAAGCACCGGTCTTAGCTACACCGGACTTCACAAAATCCTTTATTATGGAATGTGATGCCCCAGGAAATGGAATTGGTGCTATTTTAATGCAAGAAGAAAGACCCATTGCTTTCAAATGTCGTCCAATCAAAGGAAAGTATTTACACAAAGCTATTTATGAGAAGGAAATATTGGAAATATTACATGCACTTAAGAAATGGCGACCCTACCTAATGGGAAGAAATTCAAGGTAAAAATGAATCATGATAGTCTTAAATACTTTTTAGAACAGATATTATCTTCAAAAGAGAAATAAAAATGGGTCACAAATATGCTGGGTTATGACTTTGAAATCATATACAAAAAAGGGTAGAAAAATGTTGTGGCAGATGCACTCTCAAGAAAGGGTGACGATGTGGAAGCATTGCTTTGCGCCATTTCTATTATCCAACCATATTGGATAAATGAAGCAAGGTATGAATGAAAGAATGATGAAGAAGTATGGGCACTCATTCAAAAGTTACAACAAGATCCCAGTACATCTGATACATTTAGTTGGAAAAATGATTCATTATGGTACAAATATCACTTATACATATGTAAGAATTCCCAACTCAAACAAAATATTCTTATGGAATTGCACACTTTTCCCTTAGGAGGGCACTCAAGATTTTTAAAAACTTGCCACAGGGTTAAGAAGAATTTTTTTTGGGATGGCCTTAAATCAAATATTCAAAAGTTTGTGGCAAAATATTTGGTTTGTCAACAAAACAAAGTTGAAACAATTAAGATCCCAAGTCTATTACAACCTTTATCCATTCCAAGCCAACGTTGGAGGAGGTTTTAATGTATTTTATCATAGGTTTACCCAAGTCCGAAGGAAAGAGTGTCATCATGGTGGTAGTTGATTGACTTACCAAGTATGCACACTTTTGTGAATTATCTCATCCATTTAAAGCCAATATAGTTTCTACTACCTTTATGGAAACAATTCAAAAGCTACATGGAAACCCAAAGATTATTGTAAGCGACAGAGATCCCATTTTCACCGGAAATTTTTGGATAGAATTATTTTCTTGTCTTGGTACTCAGTTAGCTCATAGCTCATCTTATCATCCTCCATCTGATGGGAAAACTGAGATAGTAAAAAAATGTTTGGAAGGATATCTTCATTGCTTTATCTTTGATAAATAGATACAATGGGTCAAATGATTGCCTCCGGCTGAATGGTGTCATAACACTTCCTGCCATACTGCAGAAAAAATGACCGCATTTATGGCACTTTATGGTTATCATACACCATCCATCACATCATATTTAAGAGAAAATTCTAAGGTTCAAGCAGTGGAATATCACATCGAGCATCAACAACAAGTTCTACAACTTCTAAAGGATAACCTCATTTTAGCGCAGAATAGAATGAAACAACATGCAAATCAACAATGCAACGAGAGAAGTTTTGATGTAGGTGACTCGGTAATCCTAAGGATACAACCATATAAACAAATGTCCCTTAGTCAAGCTAAGAAGGATAATAAATTATCACCAAAGTATTATAGTCCATAAAAGGTGTTGCAAAATATTGGTACTATGGAATAGAAATTGGAGCTTCCTACAGCTTCTCGAGTGCACCCAGTTTTCCATGTTTCATGTTTAAATAAGGTTATAGGTGACAAGCTCCCAGTTCAAACAATATTGCCAGAACTTGATGAGGAAGGAAAAATCATATTGGATCCTGAAGCAGTCACAGAAATAAGAACTCGACAGCTACGAAATCGATCAATTTCAGAGTATCTCATCAAGTGGAAGAACTTACTCGCTGAAGATTCCACATGGGAGGATGAGAATTTTATACAGAAGCATCCAAAACTAGTTAAGCATTGAGGATAACAATTTCTTGAAAGAGAGGGGGATGTTAGGTCCCTATAATTCTAGTTATTCCCCCATTACTATTGCCATTGTAGCCCTGATTTTTATCATTGTGCCCCTATTATCCCCATATTGTTATTAGTGTGCCCCATAGAAGCTCACTATTATTTTTTCTCATAAGGATAAATCGTAATTTTATTAATAATAACAAAATTACATTTTGTAGATGCTAAGTCGCATATGCAAAAAGCAGTTCAAAAGATTGGTGTCAAAAGAAAGACCAGAAAGAAAGTAATTGGAAATATAATGTACATTTTCAACCTTTCGCCACTCCCCATGAGTTGGTGAGGACGAAAAAAGTACAAGAGAAGTGTCCTCCATATGGCGAGGTTTGTCCTTGTCTGTATCAGAGTGATCTGGAGAATGATGTCTTTTGGCTCCACTGGTGTCCGTTGTGTCTGGTATATTTTCTGGAAAAGAGTCCATCCATTAGTTTCTGGCACCTTGTGTGTTTGATTGTTTGCTTTGGGGATGGTTTCCATAGATTCCTCCTCAATAGGGCCATAATTAGGATAAGGTGGAGGGATAGTTTCCTCCTCATCCTCTGCTGCTTCATATGATTCACTGTGTGTTGCCAACCTCTTGGTTTTTGTGGTTGTTTCTTGTTTCTTCTGGTTTCTTTTTTTGGCTTGTGGGCAGTTACTAAGAAGGTGACCTGTTCGTTGACAGCCTCGACACCTGAAGGTCGTGTTCTCATAATCTAGTGTTTGTTTCCACTGTGTATTGTTATGAATCAATATTATGTTGTCCGATAAGCCTTGACTAAGATCTACCTCTACAAAAATTTTGGAAAAAGTATGCATGCCTCTTGAAGCTCTTTCCACGTCTAACTTGAGGTATTTTCCTATCGCATTCCCCATTCCTTCGAAGACTTTGGGTAGCCAAAAGTGTAGTCGGAGGTTGTGTATCTTGACCCCTACCAGCATTTTGGAAACCACCATAGTGTTGGTGTCAAAACCTGGGAACCAGGGAGTCATGAAGAGTCCTAAATTACCCTAGGACCATGGTCCCTCGTGTAGGACATCTTCCTTTTCTTTGACTGTGTCGAATTTGACAATAAAAAAAACCTTTGGAGCATAAATGGATGTCACAATTTGGTGTCCATGTGGAGAATATCCATTGTTGTAATGCATCTGTTTTGGGCCAAAAGCCATTGAATCTACATACGATAGCCTTTGTATAAAATTCAGTGTAAATGATATTTACCTCAAGCAAAGCGATTGTCAGTACTGGAGTCTGCGCTTTTTTCTCCACAATATAGGGTCCAGGTAGATATTGTGGTGGTGCGGGCTTGTTGATGGCTTCCCCCTTCCCTTTGATGGCATCCTTGAAAGAACCTGTGCCCTTTAAGCTAGATCCAAAACTTCCGCCTCTCAGCCTCATGTTTAGGATGATGGTTGAGTTTGGCACAATTCCATAGTCCTACACTGTATATTGATCTTGTAAGATTTGTCCTGCATATATCAAGCTTTGCATGTTTGCTGATATGCTTGTATATGCTTGTATTTCATACTTCATATCTTCTAACTGTTATAGACATTTTTGGGCACTTCAACCCCAATCACAAATGTCCATAAACTGAGGGCTCTTAAGTCCCTAAAAGTGTTGCTTCACTGCCTAAAGGAACAAGGTCAACTAATTACATCATCTCCCAGAAGTTCTCCACTGAAAATTGCTCATAAATGGTCAAAACTGGACCATACTGAAAGCTCAAAGCAGAGGGTGCGATGCATATCACCTTCCCAATGTACAGGGTGCGATGCATACCGAATTGCTCCTCTGTAGGGTGCGATGGTCGGGAATGGACAAATGGCAGGGACAAAAATGCGAGGTGGAAGATCATGGAATCTTCCAGAAGCTTCCCCTCTGACTCTTGCCACTCCATTTTCGACCAGGGATGAGTAAGAGATCATCATTATCCAAGTGGAAGCAGGAACCATCAGAGAGAAGACACTAATCAAGATCCCAAAAGATGACTCACCTCTTCGTAATGATCTATATATGGATCCCTCATCATAGAGATCCAGAGGCTAGAATTTTATATCTTATAGAGAAGTGTTATTGGTATTCTGGTGTACATTCACAGTGTTGGGTGATCTAGCTTTGCTTGAGGTGAAGAAGGGCTTCTTAGCTGGAGGATGATGGCTGGTCAAAGCACATGGTTGTAATCTTCTTGCTACTTTTCATCTGAATAAAGCTATTCTTATTTCCTTCCATATTCTTGTGTACTTGTTTATATATGCTTGTATATGGTTAATGCACATCTGATCTTGCATTATTTATGAATTTAGATCCTTGTTTCTTTGCATAGTAGTATGTTTGTTGTGATTCTACAGGTCCTTTTGAAGCTGAGCAGACAAAGAAGAAGCAGAAAAACTCTATCAAGAAGGAGAGGAAATAGAGCGCAAGACTCAGGTTGGCCCTCTTGGTTCTCCTCTCATCTATTTTCATAAAAGGAATCAATAGTAGACTTTGATTGTTTGTTTCTAAGATAGCCACCCATCTTAGTGAGAATAACAGCATCCGAGTGGACACTATTCCCGTATAACACTATCCACGTCTCCTTCCAGATTCGCTTGCATATCGTTCTTCCTGACAGGGTTCTGATAAATATTTGTATCAGTTCTTGTCCGGAGTCCTTTGCAAATAGTGTTATTCTTGGCCGGGTTCCATGATGACTACCTCCTATCGATCTGGTAAAGATTTGCATCAGATCTTCCTTCGTAGTTGTTGGATCGACCTTGTCTAGGTGTCAATCTGTTGGATCTACCTTCTCTGTTTTCCCAGGAGCACCACAAAGCTTGGGGATCTGTCTATGCCCTATTATCTCCTGTTTAGGCTTGTTGGGGTTATTTTTTAGAGGCTCAATCTTGATGCCCAGAGTACCTATTTTTATCAAGGAAGCCCGGTCCTCTAGATGCATGTCGGTTTTTTCCTGGGAAGCCCTTGCCATGGGAGCCGTCTTCCCCTTGTTGGCTTTAATCCCCGTTAGTCTGAATGGTGGTGGGAGTGCAGCGAGCCTGATGACCCTCAACACTTCATGTGCAACCCTATCTGGCATGACGACCTCCCTTATTGTACTAGTTTTTCCAAGGATCTTCATCTTCTACCGCGACATGATTGATCCTCGACTTCCGCCGCCGCCGCAACAATCCTCATCTTCTGCTTGATGGTATGAACCATTGCCAATCCAAAAGAATGCCGAGACTTAGCAAGCTGCATTGCCCATATCTAGTTGCGCCTAGCCCCATCCTGCCAGACGGCGTCTCCCTCAGCATTGCACTTGTGATCGGCAGATCTGTAGTATTTAGTGTATACCTGTTTGTCTTCTAACTGATTTGGTTGATGGAAAGGAGAGCACCCCTTTGGCCTGAGGAACCGTTCTTTGGTTTGCAGTGAGGCGGTGACGCAATTTTTTCCTTCAGAAACCCTAGCCATGGCTCAGTCCTTTCAGAAGCTCACTATTGTTATTGTTGTGCCCTTATATTATTATTGTTATGTTGGCTTTGATTATATTGTGATCCCTTAGACTCCTATATATAGAAATGAGGTTTAGTCATTTGTATCATCAAAGAATTGTTCATTTGTGTAATGTAAAGGAGGTTTCCCCCTTGAAGAGGCTAATATTGAAGTCGTTGATCTATCTTTTCTATCCTTTTGTGAGTTGGTTTCATAACATTATGTCTTTGAGATGGTCCTCAAGGATATCATAAGAAGTTCCTTTTTGACCCTCTCAATTAGTTATTATAAGAGCTCACTATTGTCTTCATAGGCTTCTGAACCTCTTTGCACCTACTTTCTTCCTTACTTGTCCCTTAAGACAAGTGCAAACATTCTTACAAGCCTTTCAATTCTTTCAAAGGTTTGCTACAAGTATGCGTCCTGGAACTAGGGCATCAAAAGAGAGTTCATGCTTCAAATCTAAGCACCTAACCATCCTATTTGGTCTCCTTTTTTAGTTTGGTGTTGGTGGAGATTTTTGACTTGACTGACTAGTCGGATAGAAAAAGGGCTAGTCAACCCTATCGACTAGGGCCAATCAAGTCGATAGTCTATATTATGATGTAAGGTTAGATATTGGTAGTTTAAGCAACATAATCAGTCAGACAATTAGACCTGTGTAACTGTTTCACTACTATATATTTTTTTTTCTATATAACAATGTAATGCTTGTTTTTTATACATAATAAGTATATATTTTTGTGAAACTTGGCAATCTATCCATTATTATGTTTGTCATATCTCTATATGTTTATTGTATAATCACTTGAAGTCTATCTACAGTAACCATCTGTGCTACTCGCTAGATTAGAACATTGGTTGTGTTTTTAGTAGTCAAAACTCAAGTTATATATTATGCAAGCATAAATGTTAACCTTAGATGACATACAATTATGGTGGGAAGAAAAGATTAATAATGAAGAAATGTGCACAAATGAATCAGTTGTCACTTGCAAAAGCCAAAGATAACATCTTCACAGAAGCACAAGAGTGCTTTATAGAAGGTTCTCTAATAGAGATCAAAAATTTTCTTGACAAGATTTCCCATGAGAAAACCTCAAAATGAAATGGATGAATGTTTGTTGCCAAAATTGTTGAACATGGCTGAAAAAAACTACATGTGTGGATTGAGTTGATACTGGAAGACTACTACAAAGAATGAGTTCTAGAAGACCATACTTCTGTTGAGCATATAAAAACTAGATTTTATGAAGATTTACATGACAATTTCTTCTGCACAATTCCAACCCTACTTTACATGTTTATTCTTGAAAAAGGTTCAAGCCACATCATCGAGTACCAACCATCATTAGGACCACCAACCAATATTGACTGGAGGAAGGAACAAGAAAATTGGTGGAAAATTCTCTAAACCCACTATAAAGATACCAAAGAAGTGTGGGATTAATTTTTAAGCAAATAATTATGGTTGACGGGTACTTCCTTAAGAACCAACACTACTCAGGTCGACATGGGGGGGAGGGGGTAAGAGATCATGAGAAATAAAGAAAGACAATGAAAACAAAAGATAAATTTGGAGAAGTACTTATAACTGACAAAGATGGTGTTGTCACTCACTGCTTTATCAGTCTTCAATTGCCTCAAGTGCCAAATAGAAATGAAGTGGAATCCATTTCCAATCCCACAAGAGCTCTCAGAGATAAATTAGACCCTCTCCATTTCCTAGTGCTCAAAAAGAGCTTTCCAACAGTATATGGAAGTCCAAAAATGGACTTCTAGATCAGAAGTTAGAGCAGTTTGAAGATGGGGGTTATGTTGCCTTGAAATGAAAGAGGAGCACATTCGAGGGCCCCGGGCATAGTAAATCCCGCATTCGTACGATATTGCAGTCCCACAGACCCATGATCACGCATCCCACAAATCTTGTAATACCGTGATCCTGTAGTCCGATAGTCTAACAGTCCTACAGTCCTGCGATCTCGCATCTCGCAGGTCCTGCGGTCTCGCAGTCCGAAGATTCCGCAGTCCTATGATGGCCAATCCTTAAGGAATTGTGGGGGGTGAAACATGTCGATAGCTTAAATCACTGATAATTCGGGCCCTCAGTGATAAATTTTAGGGGAAGACCGAAATCATTTAATAAAGGAAATGCACGCAAAAACAAGAATGCATGCCCCCCTTTCTCTCTCTTCCAAGGGGCTACGTGGTGCAACCCCATTGGCCTGTATGTATGACATGACAGCTAACGTTATCAATGACGTAGAAGTACGGTAGTGATGTGGCAGTACTGGTGACACGTGGCATGCAAATTTGACACTTTTAGGGCTCCTATAGGGGCATTTCGGGGTGACATGTGTCACCACTCATAGGGTGACACGTGGTAGTTATGACATCAACCCCTTGCAGATCAGTGATCGACAATCACACAGGCTAAGGTACTCTTGCATCTCAGTCTCACCTAGAATGTGATTGCGATAAGTGGGGATTTTCCCGGATGTGATATATTATGTGATCGGGCCTATAAATCTCCCGCATGTAGACAAGTCGGCTCGTGCTATGAAAAAGGGTAAAGAGCCTTTCCCCTCCTACAGTGTGATTGTGATACCTCTGGTGGGTCCGACTCCGTAGATTGACGATTGTAGGGTCCAAAGGGAAATCTTAAGGGTAAGCACTGTAAACTGTCAGTGTGTGGGATTATCATGTAACAAAGGAAAAGCTTCCTGGACACAAGTCTAAAGATGTTAGCGCCTAAGGGCTAAGTGCTTGGTCACAACCCGCGGTTAGGTGATATGAATAAGAAGAAAGGGGCTGAAGCAAAGGGGGCCCAAGGGGAAATCAGAGCATGCTTGTTTCATGATATTTCAGCAATAGAGGCCCACATTCGAAGGATTGCTTGTTACGTCGTAAATGCAACCCCAGGTGTATCAGAGCGCCAAAAGGATTATGCATAGCTCTTAAGGTGGATGGGTCAACAACTGTGATATTAAATAGAGTATGGGCCTCACTCCTCTACATAGCAAAGGACCACCAAGACAAGAACTTGCAGTGACCCACTCCCCATTCCATAGAATTGGTCATTCACGTAGTAAAGGCATAATTGACAGAAACTGGCTGAGAAGAATTGGAACACATCACTAGAGGGACGTGGCTTAATCATGGGCCTCCACTGGAACAACAGGGAGACACCTCCTCCTTCATCTTTCCTTTTTCCTCATTCTTCCAGCAGTTCTACAGTTAGCATTTATTTCCAAGAAAGGGAGCAAATCCCCATTGTAATCTTTTTAGGCAACGAGAGCTATCACAAGCCGAGGCAACTAGTACATCAAATAGCTGGCCTTTCACTGAGATATTTTGTAACAACTTGTAACAAATAAAATATATATAAATAATGTAAAATAATGTAAATGATAATAAGCATAAATAATTATTAGTCATTAGGTTGAAGAGGCATGTCTAAATGAGACATGACTCTTCATGAAGAGACACTTGCATGATATATAAGCAAGCCTCTTGTTCTCTTTGTAAATCATTCTTATTCACACATTTAATAAATAATATTTGTATCCTCATGGATATCTTTATATTCCAAGTCTTTTGGAGTAATTAATTTATAGAAGGAACTTTGTTCGCTTCATTTCGTATCAGAGCAGTTCGGTCCTCTAGGTTGCTTAACTGGTGCACAGAGCTCGTTCTCCGATCCAAGTCCTTGGCTATCGAAATTCGTCAACCTTGTTGCCATACAATTGAAGCATTTTGCTCAGAATTTGGGAGTTTCTCCTTTTCTCCGTTTTTCTAGGCCTTCGACCGTAAAAAATAAAAATAAAAAAAATTAACCAAAAAAAATATATAAGTAAATAAATAAATAAAAAAGTAAAAGAAAAAACAAAACGGATACAAAATCTCATACCAAGTATATTTAAAACTTTTTACATGGAGAAGCTCGTGGTTTTAAAAACAACCCATGGTAATAGCCCATGGTATTTAAAAGTTAAAGAAAAAATAGGGATACAAAAGCTCTTACGTGAAAGGTAAATATTACTTTTTACAGGTGGTTCTAAAAACAACCCATGGTAATATCCCATGGTGTTTTAAAAGTTAAAGAAAAAATAGGGCTACAAAAGCTCTTACATGAAAGGTAAATATTACTTTTTACTTAAAAATTACTGTGAACATCATGATCGTGTCATATGAAAAGACGTGGCCTTTATATTTATTAAGTGTGGTGACATCATAAAAGTTTATATTAAGTGTGACTTTTATATTAAGTGGGGATGACATTAAAAGTTATCAAGGGAGTAATTAAGTATATAAAAAAGGCACCAATTTATTATTAAAAAATAAGTGAAACTATTATTATTATAAGATAATAAAGTTATTTTGAAAAGGGGTCTTAATATAAAGAAATACATACATATATAGAGGGCAACAATATAAAGGAGTATTTTTTTAATAAAAGGTTATTCAAGTATTAACAATCCACATTAAAGGAGAATATTTGAAAAATATATATAGAAGAAGTAAGCGATATTTTATAATAAAAATGGCTCCAGTTGACATATTGTTTACGTAAAAACATCAAGGCAAAGATGGAGACTAGTGATGAAAGGTTTCCTGAAACCTTTAGTACATGTGTTTACACACTATTTAAAATCAAAGGATCACTCGCAGGAAGAGACATCATAATCTCTATCAGTCTTGCTGAAATAAGTAATTATGTTAGTCCTAAATGTGCTAACCAATTGGTGATTCCTGAATCAAATATAGTTGAAACGAAATTTTTTGGCACATATGACAAACAATACGACATAAAAAATCTACACCTAAGTATTGGAGATTACACTTTTACTTCACAATTCACCATGAAAACCTTATTTCTTGACGATAGTGACATTGTTTTGGGATCACCCTGGATGAAAACTCTAGGATCTGTCATCTTAAATATGAAGAAAAAGCTTTTAACATTTTCTTACAAGAAGAAGAAAATGACGCTCCAAATTTTACACTGAAACCAAATTTAGTAACGCCAAAAGGTATCTCAGATATTTCAAAAGTAATTTCTCAAGAAGGTAAAAAAGTATTACAAAATATGCAAAAATAAATTGACAAAATCACTGTTGACAAAAATGAAGAAGTTTCCTGACTTAAAAACCATAGTGAAAAATTGCTGACACAAATTAAGAAACTTAAGAACGATAAGAATTCATTAGAAACCAGGTACAACAACTTATCAAGAAGGAAGCATCAAATGTAGGAATTCAGGTTGATGACAAAATAACAAATATCGATGCAGTGAATGCCACAACTCAGGAAGAAGACAAGCAATTTGAAGAAAAGACGCGCTTGGATGTTGTAGTTCAGATGATAAATACCCCAAGTGAAGGTGTGTAATGAACTCAACAACATCATCCCCTGAAGTAAATCAAAAAATTCCCACACACCTAATAAGGGAAACTAAAGTCCCATATTGGCATCTAAATCATGAGAATAGACAAATCAACCATGCTACATATCTAAACCATTTAGACTAGAAACAACAAACTGATGCTCCAGAGAAGAGTAATGTAACCTTAATCCATTCCTACGATGACAAGTTGTTACAAAATTCTAGTGATCAAAATTCTATATAGAAGATTAATCTCAGATGGTCTGATCCCTTCTCAGTGTGAAAATTCTATTTGTCACTAAGAAGATCATATCAACTTGTATCAACGAGGATGACTATCCCGAGAGAGAAAGACGTTCGAAGCCAAAAAGAGATCAAGCCTTTTCATCAACAAGATTTGAGGACAAAGCTTTTTGAGGAAGGAGGCAATGTAACGAATAAAATATATATAAATAATGTAAAATAATGTAAATGATAAAAAGCATAAATAATTATTAGTTAATTAGTAATTAGGTTGAAGAGGCATGTCTAAATGAGACACGAATCTTCATGAAGAGACACTTGCGTGATATATAAGCAAGCCTCTTGTTCTCATTGTAAATCATTCTTGTTCACACATCTAATAAATAATATTTGTATCCTCATGGATATCTTTATATTCCAAGTCTTTTGGAGTAATTAATTTATAGAAGGAACTTTGTTCGCTTCACAAATATTCCATCTCCCCCTCTTCTTATAAATAGGGGGAAGCAATATTGTATAAAGGTTCCAAATTTCTCACATGATGGGTCTGAACTCTGTGATACCAATTTGGCTCATAAATCTATAAGAGAATGACTTGTATTTCAGACTGTATTACTTTACATAGGCATATCTTTTAGACTATCAAAGAAATGGTGGTGATTCCCCCTTCTTAGTATTACAAAATGTTATCCTCTTATTTAATTCCATTATGTTCATATTCTTCTCTGCATTCATGCTATTTTAGATGCTAGAAATTATTTCATGCTTCCTTACATATCCACGTGTGTTGATTTATTAATGCATAATGTGTGTATGAAGGGCTGAAGTTATACCTTTAAACTGCTCTATATGAATCATAGCACCCATCCTCTATTCAGTCCATTATCTCTGATGACAATATTCCTCTTTCTCTGACAAAGAACAAGAATCCAGGACTCATGAAGAAGAGGAGGATGAGCTTGATGTAACGAGAAATGAAGATGAGATCGATGATTGCTGCAAGAAGTTCTCCAATTTCATGATGGCTCATTTGCACAAGAGAAGTTCTCTTTGGTTATCTAGACAAACCTCAATGGGACATGACCAAAATGAAGGAACTTCCTCCACGGAGCCTCCCAGGCTAGCTAATAAGGGGAAGGGACTTTTAGATCCAAATTTCTTTAAGCGCGAAGTCTTAAAAGAAAAGAAGTCATCCTCCCTTTTCTCGCCCATCCTTGAAGAAGCAAAAGAGCCAAGTAGTGTTTGTGGCGGCCCTGACCAAAAAGATATTGGTCAGCAGACTGATGAAATTAAGGAAGCTGCAAAATTTCCTTGTCTATTCCATGACCTTGTGGCTGAGTACATGAGCCTATTCTTAAGCCAACAACAAAGGTTGTTTCAGCAGCATGTATCGAGTTCTTCATTTGAAGATTCTTTATGGTGCGTGCTTGTTCTAATCTTTCTTTTTGAGCAGTGTGAAGGCATATGGTTCAGTACTCTAATGCTGGCCTGGCTCCATTGGAGGGTTGAAAACACTTAGCTGAATTAAGTTGTGTGCGTAAGTAGGAATGTACATAAATAAGCTCACCAACTGAGCATTTACTTTCCAAGCTGTTAAAATTTTTATTTCTACATTTTAGATTGAGGAAGAAAGTCCCATGGAGATACTGGTCTGTAGGTTCTCAACACCTTTCCAGCAAGGCACTCTCCCCAGTGGGATCCAATGTTGTCACTCACTACTTTATCGGCCTTTAGTTGCCTCAAGTGCCAAATAACAGTGAATTTGAAGCCATTTCCAATACCACAAAATATCTCAGAGATAAATCAGACCCTCTCCATTACCTAGTGCTTGGAAAGAGATTTCTAATAGTATATGGAAGTCAAAAAATGGACTTCTATATTAGAAGTTAGCTAAGTTTCAAGATGGGGGTTCTATTGCCTTGAAATGAAAGAGGAGCACATTGGAGGGCCCTGGGCACAACAAATCCCACATTCCTGTGATATCACAGTCCCACAGTCCTGCAATCTCGCATCCCGCCGGTCCCGCAGTACCGCGATCCCGCAATCCTGCAGTCCAACAGTCCTGCAGTCTCGTAGTCTTGCAATCCCCATCCCGCAGGTCCCGAAACATCGGGATCCCACAATCCCGCGATCCCGCATCCTGCATCCCGCATGTCATGTGGTTCTGTAGTCCTACAGTCTCGTAGTCCAACGATTCTGTAGTCTTGTGATCTCGCAGGCCAGAGTCCTGTGATGGGCCATCCTTAAGAAATGACGAGGGGTGAAAAACGTTGTTAACAGAAATCGTCGATAATTTGGGCCCTTAGTGATAAATCGTTGGGGAAGGCCAAAATCATTTAACAAAGGAAATGCATGCAAAAATAGGAATAGGCGGACCCCTTTCTCTCTCTTCCAAGGGGCCACGTGGTGCAATCCCATTGGCCTATATGTATGACATGACAACTGATGTCATCAATGACGTGGCAGTACAGTAGTGACATGGCAGTACAAGTGACACATGGCATGCATATTCGGCATTTTTAGGGGCCTTATAGGGGCATTTCTAGGTGACACATGTCACCACTCATAGGGTGACACGTGGCAGTGATGACACCGCCCCCCGTAGATTAGTGATCGACGATCACACAAGCCAAGGCACTCTTGCACCTCAGTCTCCCCCGGCATGCGATTGCAATAAGCGGAGATTTTCCCAGATGCAATATATTACGTGATCGGTCCTATAAAGCTCTCGTGTCCAGAAAAGTCGGCACGTGCTATGAAAAAAGGGTAAAGGGCCTTTCCCCTCTCGCAGTGCCATTGCGATACCTCCGGTGGGCCCGACCCCATAGATTGGCGATTGCAGGGTCCAAAGGGAAATCTTAGGGGTAAGCACTATAAATTGTCGGTGTGTAGGATTATCATTTAACAAAGGAAAGGCTTCATGGACACAAGTCTAAAGGCCTTAGCGCCTAAGGGGTAAGCACTTGGTCACAACCTGTGGTTAGGTGATATGAATAAGTAGAAAGGGACTAAAGCAAAGGGGGCCCAAGGGGAAATCAGAGCGCACCTGTTTCATCATATTTTCACCGATAGAGGCCCATATCCAAAGGACTGCTTGTTATGTCATAAATGCAACCCAAGGTGTATCAGAGCGCTGGAAGGATTATGCAAAGCTCTTAAGGTGGATGGGTCGACAACTATGGTATTAAATAGAGTATGGGCAACATTAAACTAATATGGGAGGCACAAAAAATTAATGACTCAACATGGGGCCTCACTCCTCTACACAACAAACGATCGCCGAGACATGAACTTGCAGCAACCCACTCTCCATTCCACATAACTGGTCATTCACGCAATAAAGGTAGAATTGACAAAAACTGGCCAAGTAGTAGTGGAACACATCACGATAGGGACGTTGCTTGATCAGGGGCCTCCACTGAAAAAACGGGGGGACACCTCCTCCTTCATCTTTCCTTTTTCCTCCTTCTTCCATTAGTTCTGCAGTTAGCATTAATTTCCAAGAAAGGGAGCAGATCCCCATTGTAATCTTTTTAGGCAACAAGAGCTATCACAACCTGAGATATTTTGTAACAACTATTCCAGATCCCCCTCTTCTTATAAATATGGGGAAGAAATATTGAATAAAGGTTCCAAAATATCTCAACTATTATTGTAATATTTTTAGGCAACAAGAGCTATCATAGCTGGCCTTTGGCTAAGATATTTTGTAACAACTATTCAAGACCCCCCTCTTCTTATAAATAGGGGGAAGCAATATTATATAGAGGTTCGAAAATTTCTCACTTGATGGGTCTGAACTCTGTGATACCAATATGGATCATAAATCTGTAATAGAATGAATTGCATTACTGTATTACTTTACATAGGCATATCTTTCAGAATATCAAAGAAATGGTGGTGATTCCCCGTTCTTAGTATTACAATATGTTATCCTCCTGTTTAATTCCATTATGTTCATATTCTTCTCTGCATTCATGCTATAATAGCTGCTAGAAATTATTTCATGCTTCCTTACAAATCCATTTATGTTGATTTATTAATGCATAATTCCTATATGAAGGGCTGAAGTTATACCTTTAAACTGCTCTATATGAATCATAGCACCCATCCTCTCTTCAGTCCATTATCTCCGCTTGTAACTCAAGCAAGTGTAGAATTTCCCATGGCTTGTAGCTCTATGTGTTCAATATAGAATTCTAGATGCTTTGGGCTCTATTTGATGAGTTATGCTTTCTCTTAATCCTCTCTCATTTACTCAACAAAGCCTATAAAGTTGTAATCCCCTTTGAAGTAATTGGCCTTCGCTGCTCTATGTGATACTTCTAGTAAGTGTGTGTGAGGAAGTACCTAAAATACATAACTAATACCTTTGGAGGAATGAACCAAGGCTTCTTATTATTTTTATTACGTGACCATTGCAATGCAATTGAAACGCCACATATAATCTTCCAATGCACTCCTCTATTTAGGATGTCCTATGCACTGGTCTACAATCAACCCAGAGGCTGTCTCTAGGAGGCTTTCTATCTCCCCTACAACACTTGTGCCATAGGGTGCTAGATTTAGCTACAACAGATGAAAGGAAGGAATTCATTTGTTAGGAATCAAAAATAAGAAAATAATAGGCCAAGTAGTGGTTGACAATACAAACAATCGACTAGCATACAAAAAAAAGTAAGGGATAAAATACAACAATGAAGGGAGAAAATTAGAGAACAAGAATACCAAAGAAAAAGAATGGAGAATTGGGAGCATGAGAGAGAAGATGCACAGGAATCCTCAAAAGAGTTGAGAGGTGTAGCACTACCCACACCAACAGAAAAAAAAATGTCTACTGATAACCTCTCAAGGGAAAGGTAGACATTATGGAAGTTGATGACTTTGAACCAACAATAAGAAACACTCTGATTAGATATATGTCAAGTCCCAACATTAGAGAATTTCTTGAGTCACGAAATTATTCTGAGATAACTGCAATTTGGTAGATTGAATACCAACAAAGAAACCATCAAAAAAATGAAAATTTTATCCAAGAGAATTCAAATAATAATAATAATGTATTATAACAAATACTTCTCTAAATGACTAGTCTCGCGATCGTACTCCCCTGCGACAACTTGTATTCATTAAATAAACCAAAAGTTCAGAATTGATTGATGAAGAGTCACGACCGCAAGTAAGTCGGTTCACAGAATATATAGATGTGGCTTGTTAGACCGATGAGACACTATACCAAAATGTCAACAATAGTGAAGAAAAAGACACAAACTTTGATGAGGAAACTAACAAAAACAACCAATTTCGTTCGATGTTACCCCATACGCGTGACATGGGCATGAATCATATACCCATTTATGAGGGTAATGAAGACCCGAAAAGAAATTGGTTTTTTTGTGAAAAATTTTGGACCACGAACAACATCAGTGATGAAGATAGTAAAATGGCGTAGTATGTTGCAACTTTAAGGAAACATGCTTTAACATGTTTCATGAACCTAACCTTAAAAAAAAAATAAAAAAAAAATAAAAGATGAAATCAAGACTATCTTCCTCAAATTCTTGAAGCCACAAGACATTAAGAATTTGGTAGCACAAAAACTAAAGGAAATTAAGAAGTGACCAAATGAATCTGTTCGAGAGTATGACAAATGGTTCAAATACTTATTAAGCAAGATCACGTATACTATCGATGAGAATCTTCTAGTACAATGGTATGTGGCTGGCTTACTTCAGAAAATTCACGGATTATTATGAATGCAGGAAGTCAAAACATGCGAGGAATCCCTTAAATAAGTGCATCGAATCGAACAAGATGAAGAAGGCCAATCGATTATAGCGCCAACTGACAAGAAGATTGAAGAAAAATTAGAATAACTACAAAACTCAATGATGCAACTAACATTTCAATATAATCATCTACGGTGTACCAAATGCCATATGGAAGGCCATACAAAATATTATCGCAATTTCTTAGACTATTTTGATCAAGATGTTAGAATAATACAAACTGAGATATATTATGATATTTTCCAAACTGCTTCTAGTCACTCAACTAAAGATCCTTATTATTTACGGAAATCCAAGCCAAAGTGGTGTGCAATCTGTGAAGAAAATGTCCATTCTGCCCAAGAATGTCCGCTGAATGAGAAAATGAAGCCTAACTACCACATTTTTTTCCATACTCAAGCTACTGATGAAATCCCAGAATCGTCTCCATTTGGTGGAAAAGGACAAGGCCGAGGAGGCTATGGAGGACAACGGGGCAATTATAATAGTAGAGTATGTGGTTGTGGCCAAGGATTAGGAAGATTTTATTGTTATACCCATTAGCAAGAAGGAATTATTGTGACTGAATTCCTATTAAAAGATAAGTCTGATTTACACTTCTATAATATGTGTGGTCTAGGCTACCACTCATTGGAAGAATTCCCTAAAATCATAGAAAAAGTCCTAAACAAAAGGTATGTTAATTTACTACAAATTGTTATGAAAATGAGATTATAAATACTAAAAAATTTCATGTAGTCACAATGTCAAGCACAGGGAAAAATAGTAACAACCAAGACTATCAAGTAATTTGTCCAATCGAAAATACAATGAAGTAGCATGATTTGCAGGATTAGAATTATTCAAAGAAACAAGTCATAATTTTTTTTTATGAAAGAAAATGAAGGACAATGTCTGTCTAAAGATCTACTCTTTGAAGCTTGAAATTTTAAAATAAGAATGCTATGTCACTTGTCTGTTAGAGTTGTTAAACATGTTGAAAAATTGCAACAAAAACAAAGAAAGAGGAAATAACGTTAGACAACTATTGCAAGGGAATCAAATAGAAGATCATGGTCCATAGGTGGACCTAGAAATACATGGGTTTATGGTTAAACAAGTTGTTGTTGATTTCATATCGCAAGTATATATTCTTCCTAGGGAAACTTGGATTGATATGGGATAACCAAACTTGCACATAACATCTAACTATCTCTAGCTGGCTAACCAAATATTTATCGAACCAATTGGCACATTACAACAAGTCCAGACATCTATATTGGGAATTTTGATGACAACAATTTTCAAAGTCATTGAACTAGTCGACATAATTCCTTCCTACTCATCATTAGTAGGTTGAACTTGGGGGAAAATAATGAAGGCAACCATATCATTAGAAAAAGATAGAATCAAAATAAAAGGAAAAAATAAAAATATTATCATTCCCTTAGACCCTCGAGAAGGTAAACCACGGTTAGAAGCCTCTGATAAAGAACTTAAAATAAGGAAACTCTACCAAGTTTTACTTGACGAATGTGATAATGTTGAACCAAATGCTTCTGGTGAAATTCTAACTGGGTCACCTCTATCAATTGGACAAAACTCAAATGCCGAACTATACGAATGGCTGATTGAAAACTATGAATCAAAGGCAAAAGAGTGTTCGACAATCCAAGCCATTTTAACATCAAAGATTCGATTGTGTTATTCTATTAAAGAGGTACCAATTATAAGAGAAAAGAAATGTCAAGAAACACCATCTTTACTTCCGACATATCTAATAAATGACTCTAATAAAAACATTGGTTTTGAAGAAAAATCCTCCCCTGTCAATCGCATAGAGTGAGTAACAAAATGTATTGGTGAATAGGGATGAATGCAAATCTTAGTTCAAAATTTTACTGGTTAGGAAATGAGATGGTGGGACACCCATTTATCCTAACTCCAAAAATGGATGACTGCAACAACTTATTTTATTGAATGGTTTGGAAGGAAAAAAATTATATGCACAAGCAAATATACCCAATTTCTAGTGTAGTTCAAGATCCTATCGAACATATGAAAAATTGTGAATCAAAATGGTGAAGAATTGGCTACAAAGATGAACGTGTTTGGTCGCATATGTTCCCAAATACCTTATATGATTTACCAAATAAATGATATAAGGGGCCAATCACTTCAATGAAAATAACTAAAAGAAAACTTCATTAAGGCCTTTGAATTCTAACTAGAGGAGGTAGATTTAAAAGACACAGTCCAAAAATTAAAGAATTTATCAGAGAAAAACTAGTTGATCATAAAACCTTACTTAATAATTCAACCACTTGTAACTACATAGCCCACACCATAGACCAAAATTTGGCTAACCACTCACAAATGGAAGAAACACCCATCGATGGTTAGAGTTTTTTCTTAGATAAGCATCATCCTAAAAATCACAAGAAAATCCAATTAGTATACAGAGTTGCTAAACAAGATATAAAGAAATCAGATAAGTTAGACTTTCTGCCATCCTACCAAGGAGTAAAAGTCGGTGAACAATCACTTTATGAATTGAAAGCACCCGAATGGATGGATACAAAAATAAAAATACGAGAAATAGACATATCAAATGACAACCAACTGAAAATTGCTCGACTTGGAGATTATTGGTTAGAGAAACAAAATGAAAAATTTGTCGACTTACTCATAGAGTATCAAAAAGTATTTTCTTGGGAATATAAAGGCTTAAAAGGGTTAGTCAAAGAAATGGGATAAGTGAATATCAATCTTATTCTTGGAGCTAAACCAATAAAAAAAGAGACCATAAAAATTATCACACTTTTGTGCATTATCACATCCATTTAAAGCCAGTACAGTTTCTACTGCATTTATGGAAACAATTCAAAAACTACATGGAAACCCAAATATTATTGTAAGTGACAAAGATCCCATTTTCACTGGAAATTTTAGGACATAATTATTTTCTTGTCTTGATACTCAGTTAGCTCATAGCTCATCTTATAATCCTCAATTTGATGGGCAAACTAAGATAGTAAAAAAATGTTTGGAAGGATATCTTCGTTGCTTTGTATCTGATAAACAGACACAATGGGTCAAATGGTTGCCTTTGGCTGAATGGTGGTATAACACTTCCTTCCATACAACAACAAAAATGACCCCATTTATGGCACTTTATGGTATCAACCACCATCCATCACATCATATTTAAGAGAAAATTCTAATTCAGGCAGTGGAACATCACATCGAACATCAACAACAAGTCCTCAAACTCTTAAAGGATAACCTCGTGTTGGCACAAAATAGAATGAAACAACAGGCAGATCAACATAGCAGTGAAAGAAGTTTTGATGTAGGTGATTGGGTATTCCTATGGCTACAACCATATAACAAATGTCCCTCAAGCAAGCTAAGAAGGATAATAAATTATCACCAAAGTATTATGGTCCGTACAAGGTGTTGCAAAAGATTGGTACTATGGCATACAAATTGGAGCTTCCTGCAGCTTCTTGATTGCACCAAGTTTTCCATGTTCATGTTTAAAGAAGGTTATAGGCGACAAGCTCCCAGTCCAAACAATATTGCTAGAACTTGACGAGGAAGAAAAAATTATATTGGAACCGGAAGCAGTCACAGAAACAAGAACTCGACAACTACGAAATCGATCAATTTCAGAGTATCTTAACAAGTAGAAGAACTTATCCACTGAAGATTCAACATGGGAGGATGAGAATTTTATACAAAAGCATCCAGAACTACTCAAGCGTTGAGGACAACACTTTTTTGAAGGAGAGGGGCATGTTAGGTCCCTATAATACTAGTGATTACCCCATTACTATTGTAGTTGTATCCCTTATTAATATTGTTGTGCCCCTATTGTCCCCATATTGTTATTACTGTGCCCCATAGAATCCCTCTATTGATATTTTTGTGCCGTATATTATTATTGTTAGGTCGACTGGGTTATATTGTGACTCCGTAGACTCCTATATATTGAAAGGAGGTTTTGTCATTTGAATCATTCATTTGTGTAATGTAAAGGAGGTTTCCCCCTTGAAGGGGATGAATTCTAAGGCATTGATCTATCTTTTCTATCTTTTTGTGAGCTGGTTTCATAACACAAATCTTGCAATCGGGGTAGTCTTAGTACAACCCAATGATGAATTAATAAACCATCAAAACGGTTATGCCAGTCAGAAGCTCAATAAAGCAACACAAAATTATTCAAGGATAGAACTCTAGCTATGATATTCACCTTGCATATATTTCAATGTTAACTCTTAGAAAATCCCTTTAGATTTTACACAGATCACCAAGCATTAAAATATCTTGGAAATAAACCATTTTATTAGGGAATAATTTGTCAATGGCTGCTCTTATTTCAGGATTTTGAATTTGAAGTTGTTGTCTGACCAGGTAAAATAAATGTTGGACTTGATCATCTATCCTGAATAGAATCACAAGAGGAGCCATTGAACATTGATTATGATCTACTCGATGCACATCTATTTAGGATTGAACCAGTTCCAACTGAACTTGCTGAGATGGAGGAATTTTTACATACAGGTAAAGCACAAGAAGGACTATCAGAAAAGAAGAAGAAGATATTATCAATCAAAGTGACACCATATACATTGATAAACGGTCAACTGTATAAACTAGGAATTGATGAAGTACTTTGAAGATGTGTCCTGGAACATGAAAGAGAAGTGATTATTGGTGAAGCCCACTAAGGGGGATATGGAGGCCACTATTAAGGAGACATGATTACTCGAAAAAGAATGCAAGTTAGTCTCTAGTGGCTGACAATATTTCATGATTGTCAACAATGGGTGCAAAGACATGATATATGTCAAAGAATGGGTGAACCTCTAACAAAGAATCAAGTTCCCCAACGTTCTATAGTTCCACATTACCATATGGGTTATCGACTTCGTTGGTCAATTTCCTAAATGAACTAAAAGGACATTTTCGATATACATCATAATTAAAATCGAATGTGTAACAAAATGGGCAGAGGCAGCCTCTCTAGCATTATGTACTAAAGAAGTAGCAACTACATTCATATACAAAAATATAGCGACACGTTTTGGATACCCCCTGGTTCTCATCAGTGATAAGGGAATTTTTTTTTCTAATGGCACAATTGAAGCATTAACAAAGAACTCTATGATAGAACACATAAAGAATACAACATATCACTCTCAAGCAAATGGTGTAGTTGAATTGTTCAATACAATTCTCCATAAAGGATTACTAAAAATTTGTAACATAAACAAAAATGATTGGGACGATAAAATTGAAGCAATATTATGGGCATATCATACAACATACAAGAAGTTGATATGATTAACACCATTTAAGCTTGTCTATGGACAGGAAGCAGTCGTGTCATTCCACTGCTCAACAAATACACAGGTTGTGTCGACTATACTGAAGTATAACACAAAGTAACAAGCACAATGCCTCACACAGTTACACCAATTAGAGGAAGATTGAACGTTCACATTATATCATCAACAAATTAACAAAGACCAACAAAAAGCATGGCACAACTAGAATATTCAAGCTAAACACCTTCAAGTCAATAATTTAGTCATGCTGTGTGACAATCGAGTCAAAGGAAAACTAAAGTAACTTGAAATCACATGGCTCTGTCCATTTGTTATTGAATATATCCGATCATCAGGAATAGTCCAAATAAGACACTACAGGGTCACCTTTTCAATTCTCTGGTTAATGGTGGCCGTTTAAAAAAATACATTTCATAAAAATAATTACTATAGGTTGGCTGTAAATCTACTAATAAAAAAGGTAACCGTCTAACATGTAAAATATTAATTTCTTAATAATAAAAAGAATGAATAAAAATAACATTTATTAATGTATTATGAAATTTTTGTTCCTTTCTATTAAAATTAAAATTAATAAATTCAACAAAAAGTAGTTACAAATATAACCAACATAATAGTTGGCATATCAATAAAAACCAATTGCATGAATGCATTTGGTAACCATACCCAATATCATTATGGAGTGAGGAGCCGACTTACGCAATCTTCTAAGAGAAAAAAAAAGTTCTGAACAACGAAAATACAAAGATGATCAAGATACAAAATACCAAGGGATAAGTTGACTTAGGAAACAACATTCGACAGAACCTACATGCAAAGTACGATTTCATAGATCAATAAATCTAGAAGAAAATAATTTTTACTTATTGGGAAGAAATTTGAAAAATACAGTTGCACAAAAATATCTTATGTCTGACTCTGATAGAGTTTTGCGTAAAAGACAAAGAGAGGGACCTACAAGCCAGAGTAATCAAGTACTACCATCTGCCTCTGACACATCATGCACTTCGTACATTCCACCACCGTTAGATAATTACCAAAATTCATTTCAAGATATTCCACATTTACTACCCACTTTGTGGGAAGGTGGCGACTCGATGGCATACACAAGCAAGATGATGATAAAAAAATTCATCAAAATCTGAAGAGATATTTTGAAGGAAGCCAATCAAGCAACAATGATGGCACATTTATGCCATGTCTATAAAAATCAAGTAGCGCCCAAGGTTATTAAAAATTTTCCTAGAATTTTGAGTGACATCCCCTGTGACTTGGATGACATCCTATATATTCCCAGTCCTATAATTTCACAATTAGATCTCTTAGATTCCCTCCGTACAAAATAATTTTAGGATGATTTCTCTATGGTGAAGAGGAAGGCCATAACAGATGAAGAAGAAATTATAGTGGAGCCGTGAAGCAAAGCCTGATTTGACCTCTCTCATAAAACAAAGCTAGAGATTTGCCTGCATAATAACAAACAGGCGAAGGTTGATGAACTTTCGTGGGAGAAGCAATTTGAAGCCTAACTTAAGTGGGCTAATATAGGAATCTAGTGGAATTCTCGAGCATACCACTTAGGGAAAGATGATATTTGTGACGTTCTTGGGGCCCCACTAGTTGTAGATCTTCAAGGGATGAAAGAGGAAGTAACCAAGTACCTAGTAAGTAGGTACCAAAATGGAAAGCCTTGGCTGCACCAACAACATTCTATTTCTAGAACTACCATTCATTTGATAATCAGGCTTCCTTATAAAGGAATCAAGGTTCCAACCACTACAGATGTAAATGAATGTCTCACGAAGCTAACTAGAGGCACTTCTGGGAAGAATTCCCATGGTTTGGTCATCATCCAAAATCAGGATTCGTTGGGTAGATGGGTATGCATACTTGTGTATTTATGTCTGAATTCGTCTGGTTGAGATTTGGACGTCAAGTTTACAATGCTTGAAGCCATTGGTGAAATAGAAAAATCTAGGATTCAATACAACTCGGTTGACCATGTAGTTGATCTCATTAAAGCCAACAACTATGACTGTCATAATTGCAGTAAGGTTATTCGCTTTCCCTCTCTGTTAATATGGATTTCTATGAAGTCAAACCCACAAATTGGGGAAGCAGACTTCACAAGGAAAGACACACCACTCATGAAAAAATTTAGAATCTTTTCTAGCAGCTAGTTGGGGAAACCCCAGTTCGTAGGACCCAATGAAATATTTAGGAATTGGTTATTGTTATTCTAATAAGTGGAGGGTGCCCTTATTCTCATATTCAACTTTTTCTAGATTATACCAAAGTCTGGTACAACAATTCACCCCAGGTTGATCCCTCGGAACTCCCCTATCATCCCACTATCGACCAAATATTTGATGAATTACGTCGTCAATCGAACATCAAATAAATTAAATCACCCACAATATTTGAACCCTACCATGAAGTTATCACTCCCTTAAGCGATGTCGAAGTTGAAGAGGAATTCCAAGCCACTCTGTACCTGCAATCCTTCATAGTTTACCTATCGATACCCTTGCTTGAGTCTTCCTACAAGTATGTCTACAGAGAATCTATTAGCCCTAAGTCCACTCCATCTAAAGCCAAGTCATCCCAAAGGAAAAAAGTGCTTAAAACAATTAAATTGAATAATCCTAAGCAACAACAACAGTTAGAAGAGGTGAATAAGCAATTTTAGCCTGAAGAGAAGACAACAAAGAAGCCTCACAAGCCTAGAGCTCAATCTATCAAAATCCAAATCCATGATGCCTTAGAGAATGCCAAAAGCATTCTCTCTGAGGGCATCCAACATAATATGTATGAAGTACTTCAAAAAGGTAAACATGATAATGCTTCTTCTTTACAACCATGCCAATTTATTGGTACCACTAGTTAGTTGCAGAATCAAATAGGCTAGTCTACTACAAAAGTGGAGATCGACCTAAAAATTGATTCTCCCATCCACTCTTCAACCCAGGTCCTAGAAGAATGCAACTAGTCAGGCCATGAGTAGGCTAGGAATGAACATTATGGAGAAGAACAATATGACAAAGAAAAATTTGTTATAGAGTAGTCGGAAAGAGAACAACCCGAGACAGAATAGGTTAAGCGACACCAATCAGAGCAAAACCAGTCGGAGCACACTTAGTCAGAAGTCAATCGGTTGAAATTAAATCAACCAGATATTCAAAATAATTTAGAAAATTACTCCAAAGGTAATTCATATGAGAGGACTCAGTCTGACAAAATTATTAGAGATGATAATCAATAGTCTACCAATACTTCGACCGAGCACTTGCAAGAGGAAAAAAATGAAGTGTGTGTCGTTAACACAACAACTACAAACAATCCAAGTACTAAATATGTCCCAACTATTCAAACAATGGCATAACATGCTACAACATTCATTCCAATAATCCAAGAAAAAATAATTAAAGTTTCCAAGAAGCGGTTGGAGAATAGAAAGAAGGGTACCTACAAGATTCAACACCTATAGGAATGAGAAAGGGAGACTTGGATGACATGTCAAAGCTAGGCAACTGAAAAAAGGAAGAATACCAGCTTGAAAAAGGATTGAGGATCATCTTGTTGTTGTTCAATAGATGGTAGTCCAGATGATTGACTAGAATGTCAAGCTTCAGGCGCAAGTGTCATAATCGCAAACCCAACCCACATTGGTTGCAAATCGTAGTTTCACACAAGCTCTGCAAAAATCCCATGATGCATTTTTAGCAAAAAAACAAACTTGAGAAGTTACACTAGATAGAGGAGATAACATTAATAATACGCTAAATAATTATCCTACCTATCTAGCCTATCTTCATTCAAAGATAACAACTTTGGATATTTTTATCAAAGATTTATCAGCGAGAAAATCGTTAGATCATAGAGCCCAACAAACCATTAATAACCAATTGAAACAAGAAAGGGAAACCTACTCATAACTCCTAAAACAATATCGCTAATATTTGTAGGAAGGAAATAAGTCTCAACATGAAGCATCAAACATATCTGAATTCCTGCATCAAATCCTTCAGTAAGTTGTGAGCATTGAAGGAGCCAAGACTTTCATTCAGTGGATAGTAAACCACACATTTGTGGAAGAAAATGTGCAGTATTTGATTGATCTTTTAGATTATAATGTGAAGTTTAGAGTGGAAGTTAGAGAATGGTCGATCTTTGATGAACACTTGCAGACTCTTGCTCTAGTAATTTGGTAGACTTCTTTTCCAGGTACAATCCCACTGCCACGAGCACGTTCCGTTTCATCGTATCCCCAAGATCCTACCCATCAATTCTACACACCCAGTGTTTCAATGGTTGCTGCCACTTTAGAACAAAAAGCTCATGAAGAGGAATTCGACCAAGCAATCAACCAGTCAGCTCAGCCAACTTTAGAAAACATGACCACAAAATAGAGGCATAAGGCACCAATCCATCAATTTTCATACTTTGAATTTTATGTATTGTAATGGTTCTTTTCAAAAACTGTCTACTGCATATGTAAAAAGTCATTTTTCCTTTTTTAATTTTGTTTTACCTCAACTCTCCCCTTCTTCAGGATGAAAAAAGCTTTGAGGGTGGGGGAGATGTTGGATGAGCTATTCGACTTAATAGACTAGTCAAATAGAAGAAGGGATAATCACACCTTCCGACTAGCCCTAGTCAAGTCAGCAGTCTGTATTATGATGTAAGGTTAACTAATGATTGTTTACGCAACATAGTCATTTAGAAAGTTAGGCTTGAGTACTTGGTTCACTAGTTTATATATATATTTATCTGTATAACAATGTAGTGGTCATTTTTGATAGATAATAAGAATATATCTGTGTGCGAATTGGATCTCTCTCAATTACTATGTTTCTTGTATCTCTATATGCTTACTGTATAATTGCTTGAAGTTTGTCCAATGATAACCATGTATGATACTCGGTAGATTCCAATAGTTGGGTGCTTTTTCTCTTAACAATTCCTTTTTTATTGACTTGAAAATCCTCTTTGACAATAGTGATCTTCAAGATCTTACCAGTGATACTGTCCAGCTACTAATGCTTATGAACTTAGCTTTGATACCCTATTGGAAAATTAATTAGGGCGACATTTAATTCAATTTTCCATTCATGACAGTTATTTGTGATTTATAATCTTCTTCTTCATTATTATGATTATGTTATTATCATAGAATAAATTCAAAAACAAGAAGATCACAATCATAAACAATCAACACAAGATATAGGCTCTAAGCCAAGGAAAAAAACCCTCCAAGGGGAAAACCTAGAAATAACTTCTCTTCTTATAGAATAAAGTTCAAAGGAAGCTTCCAAGACCAAACCCTAGACCCAGGCTAGAAATAAAAACCAAGCCAACCAACCAATCTTCCAAGACAATATCTCCAAGCAAATTAGAGCTCTTCTTGCCTTTTGTCCCTTCGATTAGCACTTATTGCAGTTGTTGGACGTGAGGTAACCCTAGAGACCATAGGGTATTTGCACATGTGAGAAAGAATTCAAACTTTCACTTAATTCGAGAGCTTCTTCCTTCTTCTCTAGCCTTTATTTTTCTGTTATGACCTTCAAATTACTTATTCATTGCAAACCAAACTCAATAAATATACTTGATGTGATGATTCACAATGGAGGTCGAAGTCCTTCTTTTATAGCCTTCCAAGTGGCTCTTTAAGCCCACTCTAGGTTGACTTGCTTATGGCTTACCAACTTGGTTGTTAGGAGCCTTCTAAACATTTCCATATACAAAATCATTTTTCTTTTAATGATACAAATGCCCGAAAGGGTCTTTTACAATAATAATGACTCTTTGGCTCATGATAAACCTAGGATACCTAATGAAAAATAAGTTGAGCATTAAATCCATTCTCCAATAATAATTCATTTTATTCTTTACATCATTTTGTTTCTCCAAATAATATTTTACTTCATTACATGAGTCACATGACAATTATGAAGATCAAAACTAGTTACATTCTTCAAAACTTCAATTTTCAAGAGCAATGGTTCAACAAATTCAGAATTTTCTTTGATCAGTGACTCCTTTTGAGTCTTATTTTTCTTTCTCATCCTTTCAATTTCTTCAAGCATGCTTACCATCTCTCCCTCTAGATCCACTTCAACATCTTCTACCTCATCTTCATCAAAATTAATGGCTTCAACTTGTAGATTGTCTATAGCATAAGCATGAATTCTCTTGGACTTTCATCATCTTTGTCCTCATTTGAGGGTTGGTTGATTTCACTTTTAGAGGAGTTGGCTTCTTGAATATAGAGATTGCTCTTCTCCCTCTTTCTATCTTTTTTAACTTTCCTAAATTTTTCTCTAGGATCATAGTCCTTCTTCTTCTTTTTAGGACACTTTGAAGCATAGTGACCAAGTTTGCCACAATTAAAGCACTTAAAAGGTAACTTACCTTTATATTTACTTGAGCCTCTCTTGAGCTTGCTCACAAACTTGGATACTTCTTCATCTGATTCATAATATGAATCATCTTGATCTTCCTTGGTCTTCTTATCTGATTTGAAGGCTAACTCTTTTGTTGTAGGCCTGCCATTTGAAATTTTCATCTCAGATGTAATAAGTATACCGAGTAATTGATCTAGAGTGAGAGTGTTTAGATTGGTCATCTATTCAATGGATAAAACATTGGGATTAAATCTCTTAGGGAGAGATATCAAAACCTTTTGAACTACTAAAAATTCATCTAGCTTCTCATCAAGGCCTCTTATAGTGTTCAAAACCTCATCAACTCTTAATAATTACTTTACTCTATTTTCATCATCATGCATCCACAAAGACCCAAATTTAATTCTAAAACCTTGAAGTTTAACATTCTTTCCCTTGTTTTCAACTTCATAGCATCTACTCATCTTGTCCTAGATAGCTTTGGAAAACGTATAGTCCATCATTTTGACAAGTTCTAATGCAGGTAGGCTAACAAGAAGGGAAATCTTGGCTTTATAATTGCATGTAAACTCCATCTTTTGATCTTTAGTAATCACTGCTGGAGGCTTTTGACATTCTTCTTCCAGGACATTCCATACATCAACTCCAAGTGATTGAATGTAGGTTTTCATCCTTAGTTTCCAAAACACATATTTTGTTCCACTAAACATAGGTGCCCTATTGATAATTCCCCCTTCTTGGTTTTCCATGGTCCTTGATCTTTCTTCTAGCCATTAAATTGATATGAAGTAACCTTGCTCTTACAACGATTCTTAGAAACCAGGACAATATTGAGAGTGGGGAGGTGATTAGTATTGTAAGAATTTTAAAGATTTTTTTTTTTTTTCACTTGTAATGATATTAGGACACCATAAAAACTTTAGCAATTAATTCATATGAGCATGAAAATAAATAATATTAGTAACACAAGGAACACACAAATTCTTCAAAATTTTCTATAATTTCTTCACAAGGAAATCTAGAGCTTGTTGTTACAAAATTCTCTGGCTACAAAAAGTAGGAAGCTACAACTCCCTGATTTATCAGCTACAACCCATAATTGTTTATCAAATTCAATGGAAAGGAGCTCCAACCCCTGATCTGCAAGCTACAAATTGCTTGGCCTCAATGATTCATCCTTCATCTATTTTCAAACTAGAAGCATGAATGCGAAATCCTTTTACAATATACACAATATGTCCAACATCACCTTCAACAATCTTTGATTACTTATAAACTCACTATCCACACCAACATCCTCAATCCAACTTACACACTTGTAAATTCCTCAATCAATTTTTCTTATAAAGAAATTTGTTGCTAAACTATGTTTGTTTGTTTGTTTTTTTGTTTTGTTTGTTTTTTTTTTTTTTTTTTTTTTTTTTTTTTTTTTTTTTTTTTTTTTTTTTTTTTTTTTTTTTTTTTTTTAGATTACTTGCACTTGAATCCTTGCATGAATATATTAGTTTTAGATTTTCTCTTGTTCAATTAAGTCTTATAAATATACTCTTCAAGTTGTCAAGCTATAGTCATCCATTTATGCATGAAAAACTAAGCTTAATTGAAAAGTTTTTCTATTCTGACACTTTACAGGCTTTAGTTGAGCTTTTCTATTGTTAGCGGGCTCTAACTTTTCTTAACTACCAATTCTACCTCTTATTATTTCCATGCCATTAAATTTAGCCTTTAATCATCTATATTGGCCCCTTTGGCCATTAGGACCAAGGGTTGTGACCTCACCTTTAGTACTTGAGCGCCTTTGCTCCTTAAGAGCCGAGGGCTTGATTTCTTCACAAACTACCTCTATGCCCTTGGTCTTTTGGTGCATAGAACCTTGAACCAGCGCTTTAATCTTGACACCTTTGTCCTAAAACTTTTCTTTTATGCCTTTGATTTCCTTCTAGGGTCATGTTGCAGGGATGCCGTATACCATGGGGCCACCTTTTGCTTCTCCCATTGGTTTTTGTTGCCGATGTGTACTGCCAACGTGTCCCAAAATTCATCATTCTATTTTTATCCTTTGCACACTTATATTTACCTATGGGGTTTGGAGATCGAGACGAGTTGTCCCGGTGGGTCTACCCGATGCACCTACGAGCCAATAAACTTCCATCTTGGGCTGATTTGTCTCTGACAATTACCGCATTCGTCCAATGCCTCATCAACATGTAACTCCTATGCATGAATTATTCAAAGCCCTCTGGGATTAAGCTTGCAAAATGAAATCATGCTTACGTCACCTTTTCCACATGGTGCCACCAAAGTGTGACATGTGTTACCCAAATTTGGCCCACTAGGGTACTTGAAAAGTCCAAAAACACCTACTACATATCCTTTGTACCAGAATACCACATCACTAGTGCTGAAATCATCAACACCAAACAAGATGTTTCCATGTGTCCTCTAGAGAAGAGAGAGAAAGGGTCATGAGCCTTGGTTTTGTGCTAATTTCCTTCTTTAAATTTATAAGGCTCCTGGAAAATTTATTTACATTATGTTATATTGTTTCCATGTTACCCACTTGATCCATCTTGGGGATTTAAATTCTTTTCATGCCTTTGGAACCTACCAGTGTACTTCTATTGGTATTGTGTCATCCTTAGCTGGAGTCATCCCACACAACATTACTTATGCACCCTTTGAATGATCCAAATGGAAAATGACATCAACCCATGGTATTCATCCATCCATGTTATTCATCCACCCATGGAATTTACCCATGGTATTGTAAGTGGCATCTAGTCATGGTATTTATCCACCCATGGTATTGTAAGTGACATCCACCCATGGTATTCATTCACCCATGGTATTGCGACATCCACCCATGGTATTGTGACATCCACCCATGGTATTCATTCACCCATGGAATTAACCTGTGGTATTGTGACATCCACCTATGGTATTCATTCACCCATGGAATTGACCCGTGGTACTGTGACATCCACCCATGGTATTCATTCACGCATGGAATTAACCCGTGGTACCGTGACATCCACCCATGGTATTCATTCACCCATGGAATTGACCCGTGGTATTGTAACTGAAAAATACTATAAGTAACAAGTCACATTTTGTAAAGGAGATATGGTTCGCCACAACGTAGCCTTTATAGTTACTATTTGTTTTAACAAAAATTTTCTTTGTGGTTTTGTTCATTGGGCATTCTCCTCTTTTTCTTCTTGCATTTCAATCTTTTAGATCTTGAGGGCCTCCCCCCAAGATCCGGATCAGTGGTATCAGATCAGGATACGATCCCATGGGAATCAGGGTTTCATGCATATTTCAGTTTCAAATTTTTGCAGAAATATTCAACAAAATTCAGGCACATGGTGCGACCTGCACAGAGCACTTTCTTGGACCAAGTAGGAAGAATTTTTCTTTTTTCATTTTTTTGCAGGATTTTTTTTTTGGGTGGCGAGTTTTCAAATTAGATCTGAAACATTTGGTACAATATTTACAAAAACAAATAATAGATCTAGATTCCTTGTGAAAAAATACCAAAAGTAAAAAAAAACATCGGCCAAATAGGAGTCTGGATGAGGGAGACATCACTGATTTAAAATCAGCTAAGTTGTAGAATTTTTTTTTGACGACAACTGGTGGATGACGACTCTACTATCATTTTTTGAAGTTTTTGTGCAAAATTTCAGAAAAAGGATTGTAAATCTGATCTCCTCTTGAAAAATCACCCAATTTCCAAAAAAAAAGAGTCGAATTAGAGTTCGGACGTGGGAGATATCGCTCATTTAAAATCAACTATTTTTTGAGAACTTTTGTGATGGTGGAAAAAAATTGCAGCGAATTGGAGATTCTAGGGTGTCCAAATAAGGATTTCCAACACATGGGAAGATGCAAAATGGTCCTTCTTCTTCCAAAAACATGTTATAATAAATATTCAGAGTTATATTGACCGAGTTATGTCCATTTTAATTCTGGAGCAACATTTAGAGCGGGTTCCCATTGGAGACATGCCCTCCCACCCCACTTTAGTAGGCAGTTGCTTCACATTTATTAGTTTCAGCATAGCAACATTCGGCTTGGGTTATTTGGAGACATGCCCTTCCACCCTAGGCTATGTAGGCACCTACTACTTCATCAACAACCCACATCATGGTTATGGATCAACTACACAAAATCCTTATCATCGAAGTCCATTTGCTAGGCCGCACACTATTAGTATCACAGTTGGTCACAAGAATTATAGGGTATATCTATCCTCGGATTTTAGTTTTTCACGGTTATGGGTCATCAACAAACCTACACTTCATCGAAGTCCATTTGCTAGGCTACACACTGCCAGTATCACAGCTGGTCACAAGCATTACAGGGTATCTCTATCCCCAGATCTTCGTTCATCATGGTTATGGGTTAACCACATAAAATCCTTCTCTTCAGCGGCTCTTCATATTCAACAAAGGCTTCGCAAGAAGAAAATTCACGCAATGGGGACCATTGCTTCTTAAGGAGGGAGGAATGATCCAAATGGAAAATGGCATCAACCCATGGCATTCATCCACCCATGTTATTCATCCACCCATGGAATTTACCCATGGTATTGTAAGTGGCATCCACTGATGGTATGTATCCACCCATGGTATTGTAAGTGATATCCACCCATGGTATTCATTCACCCATGGTATTGTGACATCCACCCATGGTATTCATTCACCCATGGAATTGAACCATGGTATTGTGACATCCACCCATGGTATTCATTCACCCATGGAATTAACCCATGGTATTGTGACATCCACCCATGGTATTCATTCACCCATGGAATTGACCCGTGGTATTATAACTGAAAAATACTATAAGTAACAAGTCGCATTTTGTAAAAGGAGAGATGGTCTGCCACAATGTAACCTTTATAGTTATTATCTGTTTTAATAAAAAGTTTTTTTGTGGTTTTGTTCATTGGATACTCTCCTCTTTTTTTCTGGAATTTCAATCTTTTAGATCTTGAGGGCCTCCCTCCAAGATCTGGATCATTGAAACCTCTAGGATATCCTTTGTACAATGATCTATCTTGTGGGGACTTCCCGCTATAAAAATTCCGCCAATCCAATTTCTCAATGTTGCCGTTATCAGAGCCACATTTTCCCAACTATCTATTTAGCCACTCCACCTTCATGAAAACCAATTATGGTTTGCGTTGGGAAAACTACCCATTCCAACACCCCTTTTCATGGGTTATATTATAGAGAGGGGAGGGTGTCAGAATCAATATCCGTTGTCAATCAAGAGATTAGCGGTACGGGAAAATGACCCATTTTGACACTCCCTTCCACGTTAATCACTACGCATGATGACTCGATGAAATATCTGATGTGATAGTGGGGATGTGTGGTGGAAAATCCACCAATGAGCATGCACGATGTTTAATTGTTGCCTACACCAACCCTTTCGCCAAGTTTGGTCATGTGCCAAAATAAAATGCTCCAAAGGTTCTCTTCCCCAATTTAACTTTGCATTTGACTTTTTGGAGTGCCTAAGCTTTGATTGGTCTCATCTTCTGATTTAGGAGGCCATTTTCAAACTTTCTCATACCATTGGAAATCTATTTCAGAGCTCTTTCCATTTCTGTGGATTTCACTTGTGTTTGAGGTGATATTTTGCACTAGAAATGGCTTAGAATTCACTACACTTTCTCAACCTATGTTGATCTTCATTCTTCTTCTTTTTCCTGAATCTTGATCACTTATGGCATCATCATTAATATTTTTGACATGTTTCCCATCAATGCCAACATATTTCTAACAATGGTTAATATTTATTTTCATTTACATGAAAAGTAAAAGAAAAATGGAAAACCAATATTAGTTCGTACAACCTAGAAGGAAGAGACTAATAATTTAGGAAGTAATAATACATGAAAATTATTAATAGATCAATAGAAAGCATGCACAACCAAAAATAATAAATAAATAATTGTGTTTTATATACATGTCACAATAAGTTTATCATATAAAAAATCTCATTATCATTGCAAAATTTTTGTCATCCTAATTTGGTTGCATTGAAAAAGATCCATGGATATGCTCTTTTAATTAGTAATTCCCTTATTTGTCTTGAGAATTTTACCTTCACATCTATATCAAGCTTTGGAATAAACCTAGAAAGTTGGATGTCTAGATTTCAATAAATATATCATTGTTGCATAGAAGCCATCTGCCTCACATTACTAAATAAGGTAAAGCTACTAATATTTTTAGTTCTTTCTGCAAGTACTTCTCAATTAAATAACCATTCCATACATTTTGACAACTAGAGATCTTCTCTACATCATTTCATGATTGGCTTGATTAAGGGAACTTGATCAATAAATGAGTAATATCTTCCTCTATTCCCTTTCATAAATAAGAGTAATTTGGTTCACTTTTACTCTTTTTTCACTTGAGTCCTAAATAAAAACTCTATTTTTGAGTGATAACCCAAAAAGAGCTTGCTTTTTTAGTTGCTTTTATGTTCATAATATTTGTTCACTAATCATCTCTTAGAGTCATTCCTTTATATTATTTAGCGGTTAAATTTATTTATAATCTTTCTATATATTAAATGATGGGAAAATAAGGCCACATCATACAAATAAATAAATTTGCTCCTCATGATATTATTATTTATCATAAATATTAATACATTGTGGGATATCTAAAATTGTTCAATGTCTTATAAAATGTTAGTGTCTAATTATATGTATTTTTGACTAGATGTTTAGTGGTATAAGTTTTAATATATATATATATATATATATATATATATATATATATATATATATATATATATATATATTATATATAACTAACACCTATCTAGTGTTTAAGCTCCTTTGTAACAATCCTCCTTAATAAAAAAATATTAAATTATCAACTTATTTAATCACGCCCCTCATAAGAAAAACTATCAATGCATTTAATCACTAATTAAAAATGTCAACACTACCAACATCATCCAATTTCATGATCCCCAAAATGTGATTTACAATAGGCTTTCCATCTCTTACATAGGTGGAAGAAACTATGGAGCTTATCAAGATGGGGTGTGTGGAAGGGGAGCCACCATTTTCCTTCCAGATAATCTTTCTTATTATATTTGGTTGAATGTAGGTGTACTAGGGACAAATACAAAATCATAAGTGATGGTTTCTTGGGCACTCTTACTTTTTGTAGCTTCATTGAAGTTATTCACTATGCATGTATTTGGTGACTCTAAGTGTGTGGTGGATTGGATGTCTGGAAAGGGCCATATGAGGGTAATTTCACTGAAGCACTTGATGGGACGCATTCAAAATCTTAAAGGTTTGTTTCAAAATTTGTTCTTTTAGCATATCTTGAGTGATTGGAATCAATAGGCAAACCTCTTGTCCAAAAAATTCTTGTAGGTAGAGGAGGGTTGTATCTTTTTTCAAAGAAAAAAGAGGCCTTGAACTTTTGAGAAGGGGATCTCTCCAAATTCCCATGGATCTGTAGCTGACCCAGTTGGGTCACTTCCCTTAAATTTCTATGAATGTGTCTTTGGATTTTTAAGTTGTTTGTTTATGTTCATATGTGACATTTTAGTGCACGACTATAGACATATTGGACGACTTGTTTTAGTAGTTTTTTGGTTCTGAACATCTGTGGAATTTTTTCAATATTTATCATCTCTTAGTTGATGATATCTTGGTTTTATTAGTCCTAGTTAGTTTATATTTTGGACTCCTTTGTATCCATTATTGTTGTAAATGGTTAAAACAATGATCACTACTGGGAGGGGGGGTGAATTAGTAGTGATGGCCTTTATATAAATTTTCACCAATTTAAGCTTTTTCCATAAACTCATATATCCATGCACATCCACAACATTAGTTCATCAAAAAATATAAGCAACCATAAACTCAACTCATAACAATAATGAGAAATAACCATGAGAAACATAAGCATGCACACATAAGAACACAAGTATTTCTGGTGGAAACCGTTTTGGGAAAAAACCACCTTGTTGTTTCTGCACTGATCAATTCTTTTATTAATCTAATAATTTTTTTTTACATAGACTAGCTTACACCCATAAGCCAAAATACTTGGCTTTCTCTATAGTGTGTTGGCATCTATCAATTCAGAAATTTGTTTCTCTCACGGATCTACAAGCTATCATTTGATGGAAGCTACCACGACCAACGATCCTCACCCAACTACCATTGGATTGTCCAACTCCTATTGGATGGAGAAAACTCTTATTACTACTTAATGAAAAATCATTGTCTATATTGAAGCCTCCACGCCTTCACTTCCTCCATGCAAACCACGTTTTAGATTATTTCACATTGGGTTCTCAATTCGCCCAACATGAGCAACCCAACAACACCATTGTTTTGAACATAAAATATGAAACAAAACTTTTCTTAGAGAGGAATTTTTCTTCACTTCTTCTCACCTAAATACACTGCTCTCAAACACACTACAAGATCCCAATTTTCTATCACAAAAAACACACAAATTCTGAATCTTCTTCCCAACTCTATCTCTAATTTATACTCACAATTCTCTGATATAACTTGCAAAAACTATGTGAGCAACTAATGCAATATCTACTCACTTGCAATGCCCTCACAATGGCATACTCTCACACTCTCATGATATCCAACCAAATAGACTCAAAGCATTCCTCTATTTATCATTTTTTGTGTTGAGTCATATAGTAAATGCTATAGGTAATGGATCACTCAACAATCCTTTTCACACACTTTGAATTTGGTTGAGATAGGCTTATTAACAAAATAAACCACTAACTCCACTAGTCCTTTGATATCTTTGACCTTGATCAGCTTGTAGAGGGCCCACAAACTTTTTTGACCATATGTTGAAAAACTTAATAACATCACCACAACACTAAAATGATCTAGGCAATGCGAAGAATCTAGAGAAAAAATTGTGAAAAACCTTAGTCGCTCCCAAAACACAGTGTCCATGTGACTATACATCCTCATTTTCTCCCATAGGCTTGGCTCCATGCGACTAGAGATTTTCAGTTGTCCCATGACTCAGCATGCATGCAACTGGGGCTAAGGATGGTCAAAACTCAGTCAACTCTACTAATAAGCTGCTCAAAATTATTCAAGATCTTAAAAATCCTCTATAGGACCTTTTGAGGTCTATGGCACCTCTGCAACACTTCATCAAGTCACTGCAATATCACCAACATTGTCACCAGTCAAACTAGGTTGACTAGGATGCCAAACAGCAATCAAACTAAACATATGAGCTATTAGCCTTCTTTATAACATCTTTGCCATCAATATGTAGCCCCAGAACCTATCATACATCCTCCAACACCTACACAACCATCTCAAGCATCCACAAACACATGTAGATCCTCTGCAAGCCCAAAGTATAGCATCATCAACATGGGAGGCCTAATCCTGGACATGAATACCAATCAAGAAGGCTCCTCAAATCTAACTTCTATAGCAGCCACTAACATATGTATGCAGAACATGATCAAGGAGATCATCATAATCTCCAAGATAGTCCAAGGTAGTAGACATGCCAAGGACCATCTACACCTCAACCATACACAAGGCACCTACAACCACTTATACACATGCATATCCAACATACCTATAACCCAAGAAACCAGGTTGACATCAATTCCAACAAACAAGACATTTGAAACAATACAACACACATCAATGCCAACAATCTCCCCCTTTAGCATTGATGTCTACCCCTGCTGAAGCAATTATATGATCAAACATCCTCAAATTCTCCCCCTTGACAACAATGGCAAAGGGATAAACATGTCAAGGATGAATGTTATATACTCCTCTACATGTAAGGGGCTCCATCAACAAAAACATAAACTCCACTCAAAATCATATGTAGGTAATGACCAATGGAGTGCAAGACTGAAATACAACAACATTCCCCCTAATAACTGAAAAATATGTGCAATAAACACCCCTTGGACACAAGTTATGACCAAACAAAAACACACTAGAGAAGCATATACATATCTATCAACAACAACAATAAATTGTCTCATGGAAGCATGATAACAAGAAATAACAACAATAAAAGGAACACATTCTCCCCTCCTTAAAGAAAACAACAACATAATCCATGTCATAATAATCATAGCAGATAAAATTGCCAATACATAGTATCAACAACATAATGTGTCCTTAGTAGCAGGAATAACTCTAATCAAATCCATAGCAACAACATCATATATCCAACCAAGTCATAAACAACAACAACAAATATATCCTCTCCACAATTTACTATCCAGCAATAGAAAACTCATACATCAACAACAACAAAGATTGTATAGATGTAACATTTCTCTGAAGTAGACATGGTGGCAACAAATAAATGATGACATGTCACAATAGTATGACCAACCATACTCCATTGAATGTAGACATCTCCATAGATGAAAGTAAACTCATATATAGTTATCAATGCCTCCTTTCCATATGCAAGAGGTTGCTCCACATGGACCAATGACTATGACCAAATGATATGCAATAGAGTAAAAGGCCTCATAGGCTTATTACATGGCTACAAAAGTGATAATACATGGTTGTACAATTACATCAATAAGCCCATATATGGTTGAACTATGACTGACTTGACTCTCTCTCAATGCATACGTGACTCAAGAATGTCCCACCATGATAAGTATGAGAGTGCACAAGAATAAGACATGAAATACATGGCTACTACTAACAACCCATACATAGTTGTACTAACTCTAATGACTCATTATGCAACATATGCCAAACATGGCTCTCATAACATTCCTCTCATTAATGCATGTCTTATACAATGTCATGATGCAAGTACATAGAGCATATGATCACTGACATTTCCTCTTTATGGAAGTAAGATACTGTCAATATGAATCACATAAGAGACATGTATTGACCTCTCCAAATCATCAACCATGGATTTAGATATCAACAGTAATCGTCAACACATAACAATATCAACAACGTCATGAATCAGAAATATAGCATCCAATCAACCCAATATATCAACTCTCTATAATTATTTATGTAAGCAACAATAACCATCATATGGAGCATGATCCTCTACAAGGTACTGAAAAACTGATAACAACAAATAAGCTTATAATGATGTAATGACAACAACAACATCATATCAACAACAACACTCATAAACATAAGCATCATCATATGTAGCAGCAACATCAATATGAAACACATCCATCATAATTTAAGCATCATGCACCATCATCATACTGGTCTCCATGGGACCACCACATGCATAAAATCGTCAGCCCAAAATGCATGATACAAGTCAACTAGATATGTAGTAAATTATCCATGCATAATTAAAATGCAGTCTCCTGCAGCAATGATATATCAAATAAATATATAGAATGGAACACATAATCAACTCCTTCAAGGAACCACAGTGCCATCAAAAACATAAAATTTTTGGAAGCATATAGTGTGTTCCCTCTGAACATGTGCCATCTCTCTTCCCGATCACACCTTAGAAAGACAACATTAGTAGAAAAAATTCATCATCAAGAAATCATAATAAAAAAAAATAGTCATCAATAACATCACGTCTAAGTGCATGCAAAAACAAGATGCACCATATACCCCCCCTGAGCCTATAAAGGCTTCACATCCATTTTGCAGTCTAAAAGATTTATCATGCAAGAGAAGACTACAATATTTGTTGATTTCTTCTACTCTGAACTTGATGAGGAAGAGTAATCTCTTGGTTTGTTCTTACTTTTACTCTTTCCTTCAACATATATACATTTTCTGGTGTCTTGACTCTTCTTGCGATCACTCTCATTGATCCTTCCATCTTAATGAAACAATATTTGGAGTTTAATACCACTTCTTTACCTCCATAAACCATTTGGCTCACACTTAGAATATTGTGCTTTAGGCCCTCAATGAGCAATACATCTTTAGCATTGGTCCTCTTTTCACCAAGGTTGGCCTTGCCACTTCCCAAAACTTTTGTTGGTTCACTTCCTTCAAAAACAACACGATCACTTTTGACTTTCTTCAAGAAGTAAAAATTGTTCCTACCTCCTTGCATGTGATGTGAATATCCACTATCAGTATACCATTTATCATCCTCATCACGAAAACAAAGAGCAATACCTCATTTTCCTAATTGTTCTTCCTTTTTCTTCCATAAAGCTCCTAGTTGGTTTCTTTGTTGTGCATGTATTTTTGGATGCTTATTTTGAATCAAAGGTGTCATGGATCTAGGCATATAGAAATACTTTGCTATGTGTCAAAAGTTGTGACACATATAACATTATACATGACCAAGATAAGAAGCCAAAGGATCTGATCTTTTGTTCCTCATGTTAGATTTCCAACTTCTTGTACTAGACTTGCAATCAGTGGCCTTACGACCAAAAAGGTCACAAGCATAACATAAACCATTAAATGCACTTCTAAACTTGAAATAAGATCCAATTATTTGGTGTCCAAATTGTTGCATAGATGTATCCAATTTGTTCTTACAATACGCTTCCACATGTCCAAAGTGGTGACAGTTGAAACGCTCAATCTCGTTCATCAAGGGAGCAAATAAATTATGATCTCTCCTTTGAATTATGCTACTATTATATCTAGGAGCGTATGATCTTCTTGGCATAGAAGCTCCTGTCAAATTTCTTCTTTGTTTCTTGTGATGAATTTTTTTATCACTTTTCTACTATCATGTAATGACTGTTCACAATCTTCGTTGTAGGCTTAATTGAATCTATTTTGTTAATTTTTCCTATATCCGAAATTGCATATCATCTTTGAGGGTTAGAGCTAGATTTATTCATTTCTATGTTTCTCTTAACCTTTTCAAGTTGCTTGTCTTTTTCTTCAAGTTGCTTTCTCAATTTATCTGCTATATTTTCAGGTGGTTCTACATAATATTTCTTTTCCTTTTGCTTGTTGTAGATTATTTCTTCATTTCTTTTTGAATCTTCTAGCTAGGTTTTGAAGGTAGTGAACTCCTCTTTGATATTTTTCTCCTTCTCACCACAAATATGAAACATTTTCTTATGATCTCTACATGCATCTGTTAGTTTATCTACTTGAGCAACTAATTCTTTGATCACAACCATTTCTGATTCATATTCAGCCTTAATGACAACAATACTCTTCTCATCTTGACTATCAACCTCAATAGAATCATTAGAATTTTAATTAAAAAAATCTTTCAACATATTAACTCATGACACATCTGATTTGGATGAGATTTTGGAATTTGCAACTTCTTTTGCAATGGGTTGATTTTCTTCCTTCTTCACATTCTTTGGCTTTTGAGACATCCTCCTCTTGATTTTGGCCACAATCCATGATCTACTCTCCAAGCGGCCAAGGTTCACTGAAGAGCACAAGCTCTGATACCAACTGTTGGAAACATTGGTCACTACTTGGGGGGGTGTGAATCAATAATTATGGTGTTTATATAAATTTTCACCAATTTAAACTTTTGCCACAAACTCAAATATGCACATCCACACCATTATCTCATCAAAACATATAAGAAACAATAAAATCAAATCATAAAAATCATGAGAAATAACCATGAGAAACACAAGCATGCACACATAAGAGCACAAATATTTTTGGTGGAAATCCTTTCGGGAGAAAACCACCCTGTTGTTGTTGTGTTACTCAATTTTTTTATTAACCTGTTGAAAAAATTGTACATGGATTAGCTTACACCCATAAGCTGGAAGTCTTGGCTTCGTCTATAGTATGCTGGCATCTATCAATTCAGAAATCTGTTTCTCTTGCGAATCTACGGACTACCATCCAATGGAAGCATGGCCAACGATCCTTGCCCAACTACCATTGGATTGTCCAAGTCCAATTGGATGGAGAAAACTCTTCCTAATATTGAATACCAAATCATTGTCTATATTGAAGCCTCCACACCTTCACTTCCTCCATTCAAACTGTGTTTTAGAATATTTCACATTGGGTTCTTAATTCGGTCAACATGAGCAACACAACAACACCATCATTTTTCACATAAAATTTGAAACAAAAGTTTACCTAGAGAGGGATTTTATTCACTTCTTGTCATCTAAATACACTTCTCTCAAACACACTGCAAGCTCCCAATTTTCTACCACAAACAACACACAAATTCTGAATCTTCTTCCCAACTTTATCTCTGATTTTTGCTTAGAAACCTCTGATATATCTCTGCAAAAACTATGTGAGCAACTGCTGCAATATCTACTCACTCACAATGCCCTCACAATAGCATACTCTCACACTCTCATCATAGCCAACCAAATAGAAACAAATCTTTCTTATATTCTCATTTTTCTGTGTTGAGTCACATAGTAAATGGTACAGGTTATGGATTAGTCAACAATCCTTTTCAAATGCTTCAGATTTGGTTGAGATAGGATTCTTGAACAAATAAATGACTAACTCCATTATTGCTTTGATATCTTTAACCTTGATAATCTTCTAGAGGGCCCACAAATGTTTTTGATCATATGCCGAAAATTTCCAATCAATAACATTTCCACAACACCAAAATTAGCTAAGCAACATGACGAATGCAGAGCAAAACTTGCGAAAAATCTTAGTCACTCCCACAACACAATCTCCATGAAATTGGAATTCCTTGGTCACTCCAATAGGCTTGGCTCCATGCGATTGAAGCTTTTTAACCGCTCCCATGACTCAGCATGCATGCAACTGGGGATAAGGATGGTCAAAACTCAATCAAGTCTACTAAAAAAATGTTCAAACTTCTTCCAGAGCTGGAAAAGCCTCTCTAGGACCTTTGGAAGTCTCCGACACCTCTACAACACTTCATAAACTCAATGAAATATCACCAACGTTATCACAAGTAAAACTAGGTTGACTAGGATGCCAACCAATAACCAAACTAAACATCTACGCCATCAACCTTCTCTACAACATCTTTGCCATCAATATGCAGCTCCAGAACATGTCTGACATCTTCCATTAGTTGCACAACCATCTCAATCATCCACAAACACATGTAGATCCTCTCGAAGCTCAAAGTTTAACACCAGCAACATGAGAGACCTAATCCGGGACATGAAGACCAATCAACAAGGCTCCTCAAATCTAACTCCTGTAGCAACCACTAAGATTTGTATGCAGCATCATGATCAAGGAGATCATCATCATTTCCAAGCTAGTAAACGTGGCAAGGACCATCTACACCTCAACCATACACAAGCCACCTGCAACCACCTATACACATGCATATCCAACACGCCTATAACCCAAGCAACCTAGTTGACATCAATTCCAACCAACAACACATTTGCAACACTGCAACACACATCAATGCCAACAGTAAATCCCAAAGGTTTTTGGTTCAATCAAATTTGTATCTATACTCCCTTTTTCATATGTAATGAAAGGATGAACCCTCTTATTTGGAAAAAAAAAGTTGGAAACAAAGATTTATAGTTTGGTCACAACTACAAGACTTAGCTAAGAAAAATGTACTCAACATGATTCTTGGTACCTAGAGGCATATGTTAGTGATATTTCCAAATATGCAACATTCATTTATCTCTTTCATCTCACTCATTCCTCACCTCATTTCACCTCAAAAAGAACTTACTAGTTCTGTATTTTGATAGAAATGGTTTGCATGACAATTTTTTTTACCAACAAACAATTATGAAACAACAAAAGGAATGCACAACTCCTCTACAACCATGTTACCATGCTCAAGTAACATGAACATAAGAAAGTTATGCATCCTAAACGTTGGTCCTTACCTTGATTGCAAATTCTAGAATATTCCAAAATTTTGATAGATAGAAGTAAAGTCAACTATTTGACTTTGCTCCTATTAGTTAGATTTCTAAAATATTTAGAAATCTACAATTAACTTATCCTAAGCATCATAAACAACACATACTATACATATGAAGCATAAAAATCTTCCAATATTCCACCAAAACAATCTTACCAACCTATATACACAGCAATAATAATACTTCAGCAACATACGCCATTCCCAATCTAAATTTCACTATAAAATAACTACTCAAAACTACAACTTATTAAAAAATAAAAAATAATCTATTTAAAAAAAATTATTCTAAACTTTAATGATAAAACCTCTCTAAATAGAGAGAATTTAAAACCATACAAGTTTCAATACACATTTTAAACATAAAAAAAATATCCAAATAAATAAACAAAATACAAACATATATATATCCATAACTATCAAGATATTTAACTATATTAATTCCAATTAATATTTATATTTTAATTTATTTTTCTATTATTTATTTTAAATTAATTTTAATTAATTAATTTTATTTTTATTTTAAATTTACTATTAACCTTTGTTTCCACTTCCTTTCACTTTTATAAAATCTTTTTTAAAATCATATATTGACAAAGAATATGTTGACATGCATCTAACTCATCAGCATGGAGACAAACCGAGGAATCGAACTCTTGCAAGTGAAGAGTACTGTCTAAAGCAAATTCACTCCTATTTGACTTCAGAATTGAGGATAGGAGCGAGGGATGACCACATGATTATTGTTGGACATGTGAGACCCACTTGTCCCTTTTTTAAGTAAATGGATGTGTTACTAAATCTCGTATATATAAAAAGTTGTGAGGTGGTGGTTTAATAGTTAAGTGGGAAGGTTTGGTTTTCATAATTATAATTATTATGTGTGGATATTAAAATTTAATTTCACGTAAAATTATATATATTTAATAACTACTTTAAATATAAATTTTTTAATGAAATTTTGATTTAATGATTACTTAGATTATTTATGGAAATTTGGTCTTCACACATTCTAATAATAATAATATCTATATGAGACCTCTTTGTTTGTGGGACAAGGGACCCACCTCTGTGCAGTGATTTGACCGCTAAGTTTACGAAGGCATACATACTTTACCCCTCTAGTTTTGAACCTGTGATCTCATAGAAAGAAACACATACTCTTAACGATTAAGCCCACTCAAAATTATAAAACTATATATAACTGCTAACTACTCCAAACATAATTTCTTAGTATAAAAAAAAGACCTCGCACATAAAGTGCTTGCCTTTTATTGCATTTGCATCGTAAAATGCACGCAAATGCCCTCTCCTTATCGGTCGAACCTGCTTACGCATTCTTCCAGAAGAGATTCCACGAGGCTCTCTCGATGCATGCCTCTGGAAGATGCGTGTCTAAATCAGTGGAGTTGTGGGATAAAACACGTATAATTTTGGATGAGGATATGTAAAAGTCGAACAGCATTTCATCGGAATGTCATCGTCACCTTTATGAGGTCCGTTGCGACAAATCGTTCCCATACAATTATCTTATACCCGATGACATGCATAAACTTTAGCGAATCATTGATTAACATTCCGAGTATCTGAGAGGCTCAAATCGCTATGCTAAGGGCCTTTATGGGCCCTCGGGTCTTAAAAATTAAATATTACACGTAGATTAATGAAAATATAATATTTTATGGCTGTGCTATTCTTTTCCAAGTAAAAATGTCTACCACCAAATTATTTGGTATGTTCTCAAATTATGTGAATGGTGTTTGAAAAATGTAATTAATTAATTTGTGTATGCCGAGGGAAATTATAACTGTGATATAATTATTAAATTTATTTTAGTTATTGATTAAATGGGTGTAATGTTTTTTAAAATAGTGTAATATATTTTTTAATATAAATTTAATAAATATTTACAGTCAGAGAATTTGATCCATTAAACTAATTAGATGGAGTTTTAAGATGCATCTTTTAGTATATTTTACATTTATTTCGAATTATTTTTTTAAATTTGATTTTGAAATTATAAAATAAAATTTATTATTATTTTAATATTTTATAATATTATGATAATATTTATTTAATAAAAATAATGTATAATTTTATTAATAAATATATAAATTATAAATAATTTATTTGTTAATTAGTTTTAGTGGTTAGTTTAGTTTGCTGAGTTTCAGTAGCTAAGTATTTTGCTAGTTGGTAGGTCCTCGCTAGTTGGGAGGTTACAGGGTCCAATCTCTTCGACGCCCTCGGGGTTAGGCTTTGCTTGTTTAATCTACAAGTAGATCCCTTGAGGTTAATCTCCCTAGATTTTTCCGTGGATATAACGACCACCCAATATCTGTGAACTAACCTTAAAAAAAAATTATTTGTTAATTGCAAAAGCATTTTTTATTATTTACCTTAATTAAATCAACACAAACACAAATATTCATTATATAAATAGTATTATAGAATTGTAATTATAATTTTTTTTTAACTTAATGTTTAACAAGAAGGGTTGCATGACAACTAGTCCCTGCCTTAACAACTAGTCCCTGCCTTAAGCACAACGAGCGGGTGGTTGAGGACTGCATGGTTGTCAGCTTTAGACACGCGTCCTAGCAAGTCGGCAAGCAAGCCCTTGCTCGGTTTCTCTCGACCAGCCCACCAAGCAATCTAAATAATCCCAGCTAGGCCGACTAGTTAGCCATGATTTCCCTTATCCGTCAACTTGGCTTCTTGATCCACACAAATATAGCAAAGTCCTCTCATACGACCATCAGTACGTAGTATCATTGGCAGGTTTGATTTATAGAAACATATCCAGTTTGACGGTTTGATAGGAGACCACCACTAACGAGGGAACTAGCTGGTTACAAAGAGTCGAATAATCATTCATAAGTGAAATCAATTCAACTGTTGAATAGACAAAAGTAGGGGTGAGTGGACCAGTTCCATGTCCAGTCCTAGAAGCAGACGCAGCTAAGTCGACCAGCTTCGGTGTCCTCGTTTGACTGTGTCAAATTTGAAAGTGGGGCGTTGGGCGGTAGCGGGGCCAACCATAGAGGCCAACTAAGTTGGACAAAGCCAAGAAGCTAGTAGAGAAGCCAGAGAAGCGACACTCCTGGAAGCCAAGAAGAGAGAAACACGCAAGCCAGTAAAATAAATCTATCTAGACACTACGGGTGGGAGAAGGGTTGCTATGTCTATCTTGGTAGGTGAAGGTGGGGAACATATTATGCACTCTCTCGCCGTCTTGCTTTGGATTTGGATCATTTAGAAGGTCGAGGCCCCTTCAAGAAATAAGTAATTGAGCCAAGCACCAACATTTCTGTATGTGAAGGATCTATCAAGCAAGGGCCGGGGGTGTGATGCCAACCTCGGGTTGTCGAGTTTAGACACACGTCCTAGCAAGTCGAGCAACAAGCCCTTTCTTGGTTTATGTCAACCACCCACCAAGCGATCTAATTAATCCCAGCTAGGTCGGCCAGCTAGCCAGCAAGCTGAAGAAGCCAAGTTGTTCCGAAGCCAGCCTGAAGCAAGCCAGCCGAGTTTTTGGCCCCACCATGAGAGCCAAGCCAAGAACCACAGAGACGTGGTTGAACATAAAAAGGGACGTGGTTGAACATAACGCATCATAATGCATGATCGATATGTGTATGAAGAGAAGGAAAACGGTGACATGTACCATTCTATGTTAATCTTACGTGTTGGATAACTGAACGAAAAAGCTTAGAAGCTTGGTTAGTACTTACAGTAGCAACAAGCATGAGCTGAGGTTCTCTCGGCTGTCGATGAGACTGTCTATCAACAACCTCCTGTCTATTTGCGACCTCCTTATCAGTAACGCACCATGTCTCAGATGCTCCTTCTTGGGTTGTACTGTTGCCGTGATGATGTTGCACAGAGGTGGCCAGGGTGGAAAAGAATTTATTAAGATTATGCTGCACAGAGGTGGCCATGGTGGAAGAGGAATTGCTTCCAGAGGTGGGCACTTGGTTATTCATGGCCGAAGGTGTCAGAGACACACTCCTCGTTACTTATTGGATTTCACCTATTACTTATGAAATCCTACCAATTGGCTAGAAATGGCATCATTTCTTTGTTAGTAAAGTGGCACAACATCACAACAAAAGAAACACCTCCACAACACTGGAACCGGGTCAATCAGAGAGAGTGATTCTATCAAGAAAGAGAAGACTGTAATACTTTGTATGAATGCTTAGCTCAGTGATTCTATTCATCCTCAAGGGATCGAAGTTCGCACATAGGAAGAAACCTTGAAACTGTAACCATGACAGTCCCCCCTTCGAGAGAAAGATAATTGGGTGGATTGAGATTGAGTATGTATGCATTCTTTGCAAATTTGGAAACACTATGCTCCTTACTGCTTTCTTGAAATTGCTTTCACCTACAAATTTGCACCGTTGCTGCTTTCTTGAAATTGCTTTCAACTACGAATTTGCAAGATGGTTCCATCTGGTAAAGTTTGTTGAAAACAATACTGAGAGGGGGGGTGAATCAGTATTATCTAGTCCTTTTAACAATTCTTCCTTATTTATACTTTCAATTATTTTTGCATATCAGTACCATAAAACAATGAGCATGAACAAGAAAAACAGACAGTCTCACATCAAAGAACACCAGATATAAGGTGGAAACCCAATGTGGGTGAAAAACCACCTGCTGCAATATGTCTCTATCTTCTTTCAAATTAGAAACTCCTTTTACAATGGTCTTGTACTGGTGCAGTCCTTTACCAGTACGCAGGCTGCAACCTGCAGAGAGCTACAACTCTCTCTCATTTTCCAGTCTCTCATGGAAGGGAGCTACAACCCCCTACTTCTTTTCTTTCAAGGACCACTTTTCATAAATTTTCAAACTGGATCCATAAATATCAAATGATCATCAAGTACCAGTAAGTCACCCAGATAACCAGATCCACAATAACAGAAAACTAAACCCAAAACACCTTCTGTGACGTCTCCTGCGGCGCCTCCTGTGGCGCCTTCTGCGGCGTCTCCTGCGACACCTCCTGTGGCGTCTCCTGCGGCGCCTTCTACGGCGTCTCATGCGGCGCCTCCTGCGGCGTCTCCTGCAGCGCCTCCTGCGGTGTCTCCTGCGGCGCCTCCTGCGGCGTCTCCTTTGGCGCCTCCTGCGGCGTCTCCTGCGGCGTCTCCTGCGGCGCCTCCTGCGGCGTCTCCTGCGACATCTCTTGCGGCGCCTCCCCACTTCCGCAGTTGCAGCGCTCGAGACTCGAGAGATCACCCTTCACAGATTCGCTTTCCACTTCACTTTCATATAGATCGAGCTTTTGAAACAATAACCCAATATCTCAAATCTTAAGATATTCAACCCAAAAGCATACACAAGCTAAATGATCTCCTTTGCTTTATATAGGCAAGCTCTTCCTTAAATCATGGATCATGGGGCTCAATAATAATAATAATATAAAACAATACCACAGGCCAAAACCATAATAACACAATACCGTGGCCTAAATACCAAGGGTAAAACATAAGGAACCCCACGTGTGTGCGCTTTATTGCCTTGAAGTGTGTGCACTGGGGGTACGCACCTCATGAATGGGTAACCTGCATGTCTGGACGCGGTCCCTGCACGGCGTACCTGCGGGTACGCATCTTCTGAACTGTTTTCCTGCGTACTTCTTAATTCTCATCATATTGAGAGCCATGCCATGGGTGTCGCCATCAAGTACAACATCTGTAACGTATAACCATACCAGAAACATAATGCCAACAATGGGAACTTGTGACAAGTTAGCACCCCGTTACTATGGATTTTTCAAGATTATGGAAAAACTTGGACCTGTGGCATGTAGGCTTGCCTTACCTCCTAAAGTTAATTCCCATGATGTATTTCACATGTCTTTGCTTAATAAATATGTATAGTATTCTAGTCACATCATTGATTTTGTTGTGATTTAGGTGGAACTCGAAGGAAAAATCCAACTTGAGCCTCAATGGATACTAGACATGAAGGAGACACTACTTCAAAAATGACCCATCATACAAGTCAAGGTGGAATGGAAGCAATATGGAGCATATGAAGCCACATGGGGATTGGAGGATGCCATGAAAGTTGCATACACATTTTTATTCACTATATAAAGTCACTTTGTGAATTGTAGAAAACCTAGGATGGTGTTCCTTTAAGGGGGAGGGGAATGTAACGCCTTGTTTTCTCCCATTTTGTAGTTTTAAATTCTATCTTGTTGTCGCTACAATTGTGGCACATGTGCCTTAGTGATTTTTTAGTTACTATGGTGAAATGTTTATTCATGTAAAATATTTCATGAAGTAATGAAAAATCATTGACCAACTAACTAAAGGGTGGAGCGTCGATATGAGCAATGATGATACCATGAGCAGGAATCAATGAGTGAGTTGAGAAATCACTTCACCCATTAAAAATGTATCCATAGCAAAAAACCAATTTTATAAGCATACCAAATATTTTGAATGTGAAAAATCTTCACTTCTTCTCCATTCTCCCAAGATGTAGTTAAAGAAGGGAGTTGGGTAACTAAGCAACCAACTACCCAAACTTATGGGAGCATGGGGATGGAGTGTGCAATTGAAAATAGTCAAAGATGGGTTAGCTGATACCCATCTCTAGTTTGGAAAGTTGACCAACGAAATCCCCTGTCAGATCTCACAAGTTTTCCCTTGGATGGAATAGAGAGATGCAATAGGGGAACGATTGACATGTTTTACTGTGTGTTGGGAGGGTGTTTAGGGCCTAAAATGAGCTATGGAAGAGTTGTGGGGAGAAGAGAGTACCCATGAGTGAAAATTGAGTAGATTCATGAGTGGGTCTTTATTGGTATTTTCTAGTTGTTAAAAATCTCTAGGTAGTTGAATTCCAGCCCACATGAAATTAAAGTCAAAGGGGAGATTTTTTGGAATGTTTGGACTTGTTAAATCCTGGTTTTGATTGCAAACTTGATGCGGGGAAGCCCAAACCTGACCTAGGAAAATAGGGACATGAATGTTGATGTTGGGTGGGTTGAAGAAATAGCACTGAGAGGGGAGGTCACTAATAGAATGAATTGGCAGACACGGGCACCCCTTATGCAATAATAACCAAATAGGAAGACATCTAATACTTTTTTGGAAGCCTTGGCATAGTGGGAAGGGGGTGACAACCATTGATACTTGCAGAGCAGAGTGGCCTTCATTGCTGAGAAAAATTCCTAGAGAATGTGAGTTATTTTCTGTGGTGGTATCATGGATTGGCTAGGGGGTGGCTAGTTGTAGGAAATATAGGCTCAACTCAACCTATGGTTGGGTGGAAAGGTTCAAATCCCTCTTCAGTTGCAAGAATATTGCTTTAAATAAGTCTATGCAATTTTCTTTAGTTTGATGTAAATTTCTAGTTGTGTACTTATCGATTTTATTGGTTTTTATGATCTCTCTCTCTCTCTCTCTCTCTCTCTCTCTCTCTCTCTCTCTCTGTGTGTGTGTGTGTGTGTGTGTGTGTGGTTCCCATGCCCTGTATTTGGATTATTTATGGATCATTAAATTAAAAATCAAATAACAATAAGGCCTTGTTATAATCATTTAAATATACATCTAGAGATTATTTGAATCTTAGGGGGGCTTATAGTCTAATTTCATATGTATAAGTCATATTTTAATGTAAAAGGGAACTTGATAGCTATGTAACTGACATAGTAAACCCTAGTTAAATTTGACTCTATCAAAAAGACACCTTATAGAAAGCAATAAGAAGAGAGTGAAGATCAGGAAGGAGAGGTCCCAAAATTTGCCTCATTGCATGTAATGGTTCTTCTTAATGGAACCTTTTTTCTCTAGTTCTCTCTCTCTCTCTGATGTATTCAGTTCTTATATTTTTATCAACGTTCTTGTGAACAGTTTAATGACAAATTCATAAGTTTTCTCTCCTCCTCCCTCAGCATGCAAGCCTTGTTGATCTTAGCCCCCAAGATGCGGATCATTGGTATCAAAGTATGTTACCGTTCCGTGGGAACTAGAGTTTGAAGCATATTTCAATCTCAAATTTTTGGAGCAATATCCAACCTCCTTTTGGCACCTTTGGAGTCCATTTGCTAGGCCTTACGCAATAAGTATCACAATTAGTCCACGAGCATCACAAGGTTTTCTACCCCTGGATCTACATTCGTTATTGCAAGAGCATTCTTACATGGAGTCACTACATCCATTGGTCTACAACATTTATAAATTTTGGGGGTTTACATGCTACCCACAGAGGTTCCATGACCTCTACAACAACCCATGTTACCCTATAAACCTTTGGTATCATTATCGCCCTTTATACTTGGACTTCTCACATTCACTATTATTATATATTTATAAAACCATGCCAGAGATGAAAAAAATATGTATTTAGCATTTAGAAGCTTGGGGAACCTCATTTCAACAATTTCTCAGCTTGCCCATAATGTTATGGTCGTCATAGGAGCAAAATAATGGATGGAATATATGGTAGCAATCTTAAATGAATTTCATGTAGGTGTCACGACCTCTATAGAGAATTTTAGAGGTGTGTATAGCTTAGTTTGAAGCATTTTTTGTTATCTCAAATGAATATTTTAAGAAATTTGATTTCATATCCTAGTTTAAGAGATATTATTGATTGTAGTCACAAATATTTGTAAAGTTGTGTGATTGTGCATACCTTGAGTTTCAGGAATGATCTCATTGCACAAATCATTACAGAGAAAATATCTTATATCAATGGAAATGTCTTTTTAATACCGCAAATGGGTCTTTAATGGAATTTGATTTCATCATTTGTACAAGCACAAGCTCAATAACATAGACAATCATAGACTTCCTAAGCTAGCTTTGAATTCCAGCCAAAACCACCTAAGGCTTAACCGAGGATGGCATAAAGACACAAGGGCCTGGTTAAACTATTGGGAGATCAATGAGAATGCTGCTTTGCAAAACATAAATAACATTAAATATATTGTTACTTCTAAGTTCAAAGAAAAATTGTGGTGTGAGAAAGATT